>CAIGQQ010038027.1:4345018-4355665 GCA_903798035.1 Danio albolineatus | reverse complement strand
AAATCAACCAATAGAAAAACTGAAAAAGGAAAAAAGACAAACAAGATCAATTGAAAGTAATAATTATGGGCAGGAGTGAACACCACACGTAACATATAGCATAGTACATCATCACTAATAAAATGCAAAATTTTTTTTTATAACTCATCGCAACTGCCATTGTTAAGCTTCGATCCAAATTTTGGTGGCTGTCGCTTTAAATTCAAATACACTTTTCAAAAGAGGGCGGGGCTAAAAACACCCATGCCTCTGCATAATGGCAGACAGCTGCTTCTCACTCAGGGCTGTCTTTGCTGATGAGGGAGAGATGGTCACTAATGGGCGGGGCTTTCCCCCTCTGATGACACGTACAAAGGGTGAATATCAATTAAAGTGTTTCTGCAGACTGTTTTTCAGAAGTGTGATTATAAAAAAATAAAATTAATTAACTTTTACCACTAGAGGCTAGCTATATTCACACATTGTTGCCACACAACTGTGTTTAAACCCCTTATAAAAGTGATTTTTGTATAATAGGTCCCCTTTAACAGGATATCTATAATGCAACGTTTAAATTAGTCTCTTCTGTCCATCAGGTGTGATCGCCACACACAGGATAACCGCGAGTTCTCCAGACACTGACCTGCCGACGGTCATCGGGCTGAGAGTGAGTGTTTGAGACGTCAGAGTTGACTTTGTTTTAGGCATCTTAATAAACACACATTCTGTGTACCTCAGAAAATGGGAGCGTTCTTCACCACCAGTAATAAAGAGACTGTGAGTAAAAGTGACGTCCTGTTCCTGGCAGTCAAGCCGCACATCATTCCCTTTGTCCTGGACGAGATCGGGCCAGACATTGAAGACCGCCACCTCATCATCTCCTGTGCTGCAGGAGTGACCATCAGCTCCATCGAGAAGGTCAGACTGCTGCTTTCTGTCTTATTATACACACATATTAAATGTTCTGCCCGATAAATCATCACAGCCACATAATATTAATTATGTATAGTTATAAACACGTCCTATTAGTATAAATGTTGTAAACACCTGTAAAGTGTTCCAGCACTCAATTTTGGGGATTTACACCTACCTAACTTTAAATAGTAATCGTTCCTGACTCCAGTAAGCTACAAACACAAATTAGGTATCATTGGAAAGGAGACACTTTGAGCTTTACTGTGGTAAAAGGGGAAGTTACATGTTAAACAATATAAAAAGTTATACATTATGAAGTCATGAGAAAACAAAAAGTATTGTGTTCAATATTTGTTTTTCCATATGCAAACACAGGACAACATTAAAATAATGTCCTAGAAAAATATGACTTGAAAGCCAAGTGTCTCATGAGTTTATATTTCAAATTTGATGAAGATAGCGTGCAAAATGAGTGCTTTTTTGTCTGGCTTTCTCAGATATCTTACCTGTTTGTTCTGTATCTGACACCAGTGCAAACCTGTTGTAATAGACGCGCCAGGCACGAAAGCTTGACAGGCATAACAACAGTAACTAAGGAGGGCGGGGCTTAGCGAAGGGTCAGTTAGAACGATCATGTTACATTTTATCTCTCGGCTGACCAAAAAATTGGCTAATTTGTAATTCGTCCTTTACAAAAAAGACAAAGTCTCACTGATTCACCTTCAGCAGCTAATAGCAGTGACCCTAGCATAAACCTCCACAACAGCAATGGTATAGAAAAAGGCGTACTTAAACAAAATGATTGGTTTGTCCTTTTAAGCGTTTTTTTTTTTTTTTTTTTTGATTTGGCAATGCACCATGAACCCCGGATACAGCTCTTAAACATGAAAATAGTCATGATGTCTGACCTTTGATTGATATTGCAGAAACTGCTGCAGTACCGTTCTGCACCTAAAGTCATTCGCTGTATGACAAACACCCCGGTGGTGGTCCGCGAGGGGGCAACGGTTTACGCTACAGGCACCCATGCAGAGGTGGAGGATGGGAAGCTCCTGGAGCAGCTAATGGCCAGTGTGGGCTACTGCACCGAGGTGGAGGAGGACCTGATTGATGCCGTCACTGGCCTCAGTGGCAGCGGACCAGCCTATGTAAGCAACAATCAAGCAATAAAATCCAACCATTGAGCTTATGGTTACTAATACTATAGTAATTTATTGTAAATGCTGAAGGGTTTTTGAACCATACTATTGTAAAGTACAGAGTTGATCTGTTGTGTTAGTTGTATAGTTGCTATGGTAACACAACAATTATAGTAATAGAAACAATTTAACCAATTCTGTCGTTTTCTACAACTATAGGTTATATTATATTACAATACATCACAGATTACTATAGTAAAAACTGAAGTATACTACAGTATTTATTACAGTTTATCAGTTTGCTATTGTTAATACTACAGTTTGTCATAGCATCTGTTAACAAAGAGCTGTAAATAATATAACATAGCTGTAAATTTTATAATATATACAGTATAAGGTTATTAAGGTTCAAAATCACTAAGCCGGTATCAATTTTTTTCTTGTTGCAAAGCTTTTATCATGATATAGGTCAGAGATGCCCAAACTAGGGCCAGTGGGCCAAAGTTGGCCCATGGTAACCTTTGATTTGTCCCACCATCCCATCTGAGTAGAGAAGCATAGGAATGTTTAAACACTAGAGATGTGCACGATCATTCGAATAATCGATTAATCGAACGCATCTGCTTTAATTGAGCATGAAAACGATGATCGATTAAATTAGATTAGATTAAGATTAAATAACTTTCATTCTTTCTGATTGGTTATGCTGGTATTTGGGCGGTAGTCTGATATTTGATTGGTTATAGGGCGTCGCCCACCAGATGCACCACTCAGCACCTCGATACGGCGGGCACATGACAGGTGAAAGTATAGCACACAGAAGCGCACATTCGCAGTCTATTATAAAGACAATTCTGCAGTGCGCAGCGATGTCTGGCAACATTTCAAGTCAAGTGTAAGATGTGCAGCGCCACACTACGAGTTCAATATGTTACCATCTTACACACTGACGCACACACGCCCCGCCTCTTGCTTAAGCTCCACCCCCTCGATTAATCGATTAATCGCTTCTCAAACCTGTGGATTAATCGAAATGAAGAATGATCACAAATGCCCATCCCTATTAAACACCCCCTATTATACATAAATAATGGTCATATTTTGGTTTTGGGGGGTTTGAGCATCTGGTTGCTATGGCTACATCAGCTCTCCTACACATGTGCGGCGGTCCTGTTTCATAATAGTTCAGCTTTTGCCGCTGTGTGCATTAATACTGAATGTGTGTCGCTGTTTTTACTTCTGGTTAAGAATAGAGCAATATCCTGGGAGACCGGGGGGTTAGTTTCGGTGTTGAGGTGTCTGAAATACGGGCGACTCCCGGGTAAAACAAGTGTTGGCAGATATGCTCACGCACACACTATGACTACTTCGATATTGATAAGCCCTGGTGGGCATTCTCTCGCGCTGAATGATGTCGACCAATCGCAACAGACTGGGTCATCGGTTCAATCAGCGCAGTTTAGCATCGTGCTAAGGAGAGGTTTTGGAACAAATGAATCACTGACCGATTCATATAGGAGTCGCTGGGATGATTAGGTAAAATTAAATGCAGATTATAAGATTATAAGTGTTTTTTGACCATGCATACATATTAGCCTGCTGTTAGAGACCCCCAAAACCAAAATATGACCTTTTTTAATGTATAATAGGGGCTCTTTAAGGTCTCCCCATCACAAAATGTATTCTGTAGTATTTTTAATGTGGCTTTTACTTTTTCTTCTTTAATCTCAGGCATTCACAGCAGTTGATGCTCTTGCTGATGGAGGGGTGAAGATGGGATTGCCCAGACGACTGGCTGTACGACTGGGAGCTCAGGCCCTGCTTGTTAGTCCCTGATAGTGTCTGAATTTGTTCTCATATTGATAATCTGATCAGTTTTGAAGATTATAATAAAATTAAGTTGTTGTTTTTTTGTAAGGGGGCGGCAAAAATGCTCCTCGAGTCCGAGCAACACCCCGGACAGTTAAAGGACAACGTGGCTTCACCTGGAGGTGCTACAATCCACGCTTTGCATGTTATGGAAAGTGGCGGTTTCCGCAGCCTCCTGATCAATGCTGTGGAGGCATCGTGCATTAGAACCAGGTACATTGACTATTTCAGCTAGTTGTGTTCATCTGGCTGTCTTAATTCAGAATTTAAGGGATAGTTCACCCAAAAAGTGTCATCATTTACTCTACCTTCACTTGTTTGAGTTTCTTCTGTTGAGCACAAAGGAAAATTTTTTGAAGAGACCTGGAAACCTTTAAAGGGGTGGTCCACTACGATATCATATGGTAAACTTTAGTTGATGTGTAATGTAGCTGTGTGAACATAAACAACATCTCTGAATGTAAGATGCTCAAAGTTGAATGCAAAGGAAGATATTGGCGAGTTAGCTTAGCAAAGCCTACAGCGAATGAAGTTTGAGGACTACAAAAAAATACATCCTGGTTAATGATGTCATAAACCCTTCAGGTTACAAGCATACACCCTGCGCAGCAAAGGGGCGTGGCCTGATGTTCTGTAATGTACGGTGGCCGGGAAGTGCAAAACAACATTACAAAGTGTGAAATACTTTTACGAAGCTCGAGACAAATTTACATTTTGGAAAACATTTTTACCTATCATAAGACACAATTACAGAGAAAAAAGGGTTTTACCAAGGACGAAAGAAGTTTACATTTTAAAAAACAAATTAACAAGAAGCAAAACACTTTTACCAGTCCTGAAACGAATTTACAATGACAGATTCTTTACAAAAAAGGAATGTACCAAACACCGGAAGTGACGCCGCGAAGGGGTTATAACTAGGCCCACACAGAATCTGCGCACAGAATTCCGCTGATTTCCGCAGATTTTTAGCCCATCATTGATTCTGTTTATTTACTGGTGTAAATGTGTGTAAATTTATATTTATTCAGTTTTAAATTAATTTTAGTAATAATATTGACTAGTGTGAAAATATTCATATGATTTATTTACAATACACTTTGTAAATTACCATTATCTGTCTTTTAGTAGATATTATACACGAGAGACTTGCTTTGTGTCCTAAATAAAGTGGATCTAATTGAATTTGCATTGTAAACATAAAATAAAAGTTAAAAATATAGAACTTTTTATTTCATATATTAAGGTTTTAGATATGATGCTCCCAAAATCATTCAGCATAAATCCGCAGACTTGTAACAAAATTTTGCGCAGAAATAGCAAAAAATGTCTGCAGATTCTGTCTGGCTCTAGTTATAACTAACGTGGTTCAAACGATGGATCTGCAACAGAGAAACTACGGGTTTTGGGAAACGCTCATCACTTTTCCCAAACGTTGCATCTTACTATGATAGTTCAGCCGCCAGTTACGTCGTTGTTTGGGAAACGCACCCCTGGTCGATGTATGAGACCCTAAGACTCAAATTAAACTGACTCATTTAATACGTGATCCATGTTTTCCATGGGCTCTTTGAACGAATTTGTCTCATTTCAAGCTCACTCTTTCTCTTCTTTTTTTGGACAGGGAGCTTCAGTACTTGGCAGATCAAGAGAAGATTTCTCCTGCCGCCATCAAGAAGACAACTCTGGACAAAGTCCTCCAACAGCCGGGGGTGACTGCAGCAGGGGTCGGAGTCCGGACAGGAATCAACCTCTTTAACAGTACCAACCCCAAACACAAGAAAAACTGAACCAAATCAGTAGCACAACCAACTCACAACATAGACAAAAGCACTCCAAAGATTTGCAGATCAGATGATAGAACCAAAAACACTTGAAATAGTGTTCGTGAACTGGTTAGTGGGATTTCTAGAGCTTATTCTGCGCTCAAATACATTTTTATATTGCGCTTTTGGCTTATGCTGGTTTGGACCAACTTTAAGCAATGGTTTGTGTTGATACACTGTCGCCACTGTAACTGTAAGTAGATTTAATAAATAATGTCCAATCTAGAAAGATCATGTTCATTTATTTGATTTTAATTATTTTTTTTATTAATTAATTAATTTATTTATTTATTTTTCTTCTGAACAAAGTTTATACTAGTCAGTAGTTTTCATGTCAGTTTTGTCATGACGTAATTGCATTAGATTTAAGGCTGGCACACACCAAGCTGATGGTCAACCATCGATGAACGTCTGTGTTACGTCCTTTTAGAGGTTAATATTAAACTAAGGGTATTTGACATGACGTATAATAGTTTAGTGTGTGTATGACAAATGGATGGAGAAAGAAACAACTGAAAAACTGAATACCACTGCAATTATTTATTGCCCATACTTCCAGTGAAAATAGATTGTACAGTGAAAGAAAAATATTTACAACAAGCAAAGAATAATTTACCTGTTTGAGCCAGAGGTAGATAGAGGTGCTTGAATCAAAGAAATAAATAAAACCAAACTCACCAACTGTATTAAACAAGTCAACTCAATATCAAAAAGAAAAGCTTGAAAAGAAACATCTTCAACGTCTTAACTAAACTACTCTAAATAAACAACAAAACATACACAAAACAGCACACTCTCCTGAACCTAATGGAACTAATACAAAACAAGAGATCCTGAGTGTTTGTATATGTATATCACAAGTCTTGCTCACTCCTACACCCTCTTCGAGGTATCACTCAAAAAGCATCATTTAACTGGATACGTTCACAAGCACATACTATCTTCGAGCCTGGGTCTCCCTTCAATTTGTAAGGCAAGAGGGAAGTTTGAGCTCAGGTAGGTCTTGAGAACTCCCCTGCTTATTATATGGCTAATCGCAATTAGGAATTGCTGATTTAGGGTGCTTTCACACCTGCCTTATTTAGTTCGGTTGAATCGCACTAGAGTTTTCCTCTTGGTGCGGTTCGTTTGGGCAGGTGTGAATGAAACAATCACACTCGAGTCAGCACCAAAAGTGGACCAAAAAAGCGTACCGAGACCTACTTAATGAGGTGGTCTCGGTACGCTTTCAAACCAACCCTGGAGCGGTTAGTTTGTGAGAACATGATCCGAACTAAACAGACCCAAACGCAAAAAGTACTGCGCCTTTTTGGACTAATCCAGCTGCCATAGTCCAATGCGCTGTATGAGGTTTGGAGGAAAAATATTTGTTGACATCACTTTACCAACAATTTAAGAGAGAGGGAAAACATTACCTGATGGATTGTTGGTAATATTTCCAGAAGATGACCATGTCGTAGCTAAATTAATCACGCCTCCTCCAAAAGCCTTCATCGATTGCAATGCATTAAAACATTGTTTTCCAGCCGCAGCCGCGCTTTATTTTCAAAATGTATAGTTTGTCTAAAGTGATGTTTACAATCTATATACTGTAGTAAACTATGACCAGGATACAAGCAGCCAATGCAGCGACATTTAGTGTCTGCTGGTTTGTTTACTTGCGGGAGTTCCACGTTAATTCTGACCAATCGAAAAGCAGTTTAGGAAATATGTTCAATAACATCTGGCCAATGAGTAATGTGGGTTTTGTCACATGACTGCATTTTGGTTCGTTTTAACTGGTTCGGACTAAAGCAATCAGTGTGGTGTGAAAAGGACCCAAAACAGCAGAAAAGTGCTACAATGTATCATTCGTTGCCCTTGGTCAGGACCAAATGAACAGATGTGAAAGCACCCTAAGCGCTCATTGGTGGTGCCAATTTGGTTTGGTCAATTCACCTATGTCACATGTCTTTGGACTGTGAGAGGAAACCGGAGAACCCGTGTGAAACCCACATGGGCACGGTGAGAACATGTTAACGCTGCACAGAAACGTCTACTGGCCAAGTAGGAATTTGAACCAATTGAATAAAATTTGTTTCTAGTCCTCAAAGTTTGCCAATGTCTCCCTTTGCATTCAACTTTGAGCATTTTACATTCAGAGATGCTGTTTATGTTCACACAGCTACATTACACATCAACTAAAGTTTACCATATGATATCGTAATGGACCACCCCTTTAATGGTACAATACTCTTAAAAAGTGTCTGGTTGTAATTGCGGCAGCTGTGAAAATGCATTATAACTTTCGTGACAATTGATTAACCACATATCCTAATTGGGTAACACTTTCTTTCCATGGTCCATTTGAGTATTAGTAGACTGTCTGCTTAATATCTGTTGATACTGACATTCAACAGACATTTAACTGACTATAAGAAACTTTGCGAGTACATGTCAACTTACACTACCCCTAACCCCAACCTAACAGTCTACTTATAATCTAATGAGAATTAGTTGCAATGTAACTTAAATTCAACAAACGGACCATCAAAATAAAGTGTGACCACTAATTGATAGTGATAACAAGCCCGTTTCTTTTTATTTGTTTTATTTATTTTTATATATTCGTATTTGTATAATTGCAGATTTGTATATCACATTTAAAAACATCTGGAGTGAGCCAAAGGGATGTCCTAGTGTCTTCTAGAAACTTTATATCCTCTGGATCAATTGTAGCATCAGACAAACAACACAGAAATCAGCAGTGGTATAAATTATATACTTGCTTTACATTGTGCTAACATCACATTTTTAAGCAGCCTGTCTACCTACTGTATCTAATCTTACAGTATATCTATCCATGCTTCGTAAAGCACTAGGGGAGACCGGGTATAGTTGAAACACAGGGAGAGTTGTACCACTACCAATTCCATGAATCAGGGATAAGGCTTCATGTGACATTTTCAGTTTCCTCAGCTTTCCCTAACAATCACACATGGAGATTTTGCAGTCAGTCTTGCAACCTTGCAAAAATATACAATCACAGTACAGTATGAAGAAGAATTTAAAGATAACTGAGGTATACATCATTGATTATGTAACACAAGTGTCCACTGTCTTTTTGTTCAGATTCTTTTATTTGACATTTTGACACATTGACATTTTAGTCAATCAAACAACAATTTCAAAAAGATTTGAGAAATAGAGACACATTTTCTTTTCTCCAACAGAACCCTCCGTCCCACTGCACCATTTCTATATATTATATTATGCACATATCATGAGATATACATACATGCGTACATAAGCAAATACAAGTAGATAAAAGTTCCCTTATATGTTCACTCCTCTATTGTACATATATATTAAATGAATCACTGTAGGCTTAAGAAATATAAAATAAAAAATACACATAAAATGGAGTGAATAAACTATGTGAGATACAATCATTTCAATTTTAGATGTGCAATTGAACTTCCCTTCGCTTGTTCCCTCAGGGGTATCCCCATCGCCATTTTAAAGTGAGTTCCACGAGGGAAGCTTACATGGACATATTTTAGTTAAATATGAGCTAAAAAAAGGGTTATGCTATGCCACACGTTCTTGTATGCCAATTTCACTCTAACAGTATACTGGAGGCAGAAAACACTAATAAGACAGAAAGCACAAGATGCAAGACTGCATACACAGGTCAATGAGCTTAATAAAGCGCTCTGTTTGCTTATACATGAACTGCACATGCTAATAAAAAGCTAAGTCTACTCAAATAATGTGCAGACAAAACATTTCTGTGTTGGTATACTTATTCCTGCTGCTTGCATTAGCTCTACTGTGGTGTCATGACAACCTCGGTAAACTGACACCTTACAACTTGTTCACCGTCAAATGGACCACACTGCCATAAGTGTAACAATATAAGTTTTAAAAATATTTGGCTGAGATGTGTGTGTATGTATACTGTATATCTATATATATATGAAGAGTTTCGTTGCAAAACGATATTTATTCATTTTGATAAATGTTGGTTATTTGACATTATTGTTGAAGACATCAACAGTCAACTTTATTCACAATTTCTGTACGTTAAACTATTACTTGAGCTCAGTGAAGGCCAGGGACACATATTCTTCAAATCCAGGATATTTATTATTGAATTATATGTCCATAAATAGTTAATAAATAAGTCAAAAAGCATGCCAAAATGCAACATATTTACATTGACAAACATCTTAAATTGATTAAAATTAATTAAAACTGTATAGAACAGTATATACAAAGATTGCGTATTAATAATAAGATTCTGAGTTAGTTAGTTAGTTTTGGCCAGAATGTACACTATTTAACACAACATAATAACTTTTTTTTTATGCTGGGGCACCAATGGCTTTAAGCAGCTTCACTGCGGCATTTGAAGAAAACTTTTGGATCATCAGTGGGAAAATTAACAATAATTTATCAATTAATCGTAAATATTCATAATATTAAAAAACATAATGCCATAATAGACATAATGTGACTGTGGCGTGTGCCAGTGATCCAGGGCAGTCCCTGAATGAAAAGGTCGGATAAAAGCGTACCGGCTGAGCTGTCAGAGCAAACTAACTACAGGATTTTTATCGTTTCAACCATTCTTAAACAGCTTTGGACTAATTGTGATTAGTTATAATATAGATAAGTAAGATTAAGTTAGTTAAATAAACGACTTGTAGCTCATTACAGAAAGAGTCGAGGCTCCTTCCACACCGCTGCTGAAAACCAAACCTGTATGATCAGAACAGGTGGAGCCGCGATGGCACAGTTTCTGTTGCACCGCGGACACAAGCTCGCCTCGTCCCGTCATATTTAATGACTTATTTTACTGTAATAAAAAGTTACTATTATTATTATTACGCAGCTGGAATGACCGGCTCCAATCCGTCATCAAAATCCATGAGGTT
>CAIGQQ010038027.1:4325082-4344618 GCA_903798035.1 Danio albolineatus | reverse complement strand
GACAGAAACACAATAATGGTTATTATGTAGAGGATGAAGAAGACCGTATCTGTGATTCGTGCCACTCGGATCCAGCACAGTGAAATCTTAATCTCATTCTGGTCTGGAGGAATCTGCACTTCTCTGACGCCATCTAAAGTAGGACAGAAAACAAATGAAACAGGCCACAGAAATGTTATTCAAGCCTAAATCATGGACAGGTGAAGTCAGAGTTTTTAGCCCTCCTGAATTACTAGCCCCGCTGAATTTTTTTTCGGAGAGATTTGCTTTCCCCAACACTTTTCTGAACATAATAGTTTTAATAACTGATTCTTCTATCTTTGCCATGATGACAGTACATAATATTTGACTAGATATTTTTCCAAGACACTAGTGTTCAGCTTAAAGTGACGTTTAAAGGCTTGAATAGATTAATTAGGCAAATTAGGATAATTAGGCAAGACAGTAGCCCCTTTCACAATTACAGACATGCAGGTAATTTTCCGGAAAGGTCTGTATGTGTGAACTTCCCTTTTGAAAATACTGGTAAATTCGTTCGTCCGGCAATTTTCCAGACAGTGAAGTTGTAACATTACCGATAATTTGCCGGAATGTCGCACTGTGTGAACGCAGAAGAGTAGTTGCCGGAAAGAGCGCGTTCACGCTTAGAACGTGCTGACGTGATACGTCTACTCCAGCAAATCAGATCACTGAGCACGCATTCGCATCCGCGCTATTTATGAAAACAAAAGCCTTAAAATACATTTCCAGACACATTTAATGGCTAGATGTTAGTTAGATAACGCTTCCAATGTGATTATTAATGCCAACTGTGTAAATATTGATAAAATGTTTATAATAAACCGCGCTTTGTTCACCTTCAAGCTCTGCTTCAGTTGCGTGACGCGTGTGCAATTGAAGCAGCTGGTGAGCGCCAGCACAAACACAAATGTACATCTCGACATGCGAAAGTGTTCCTCCATATGTTTTCATTAAAGATGTTCAAAATATATCCATCCACAGAATTTGTAATGTCATCAAATGTGTAAACATTTAGCTGCGGTTCACGCTTCTGCCTTTGGATGTCTCTGGGACAAAGCAGCTGCATTAATGCTTAAAGCTTTAAATAAAAGTGAGACCATCAATAAAAGCCTGACCCCTATTATGTTTACAAATACAAGTGCAACCGTTTAGGGCTCATTTCTGGTTAATGATAACAGAATTTACCCGTATTTTGGAATTGATGTGTGAATGGTCTTTTTCGGAAATAATCCGGAATGTCCTCGTCTGTGTGAACAGCACTTTTTGAGTTTACAGGTAAAGTCGTTTCAGAAATTTTCTTTATATTTACTGGTATGGCTGTGTGAAAGGGGCTATTGTATAGCAGTGGTTTGTTTGGTAGACAGTCGAAAAAAAATTGCTTAAGGGGGTAATAATTTTGACCTTAAAATGTTTTTTAAAAAATAAAAAACTGCTTTTATTCTAGCCAAAATAAAACAAAACCTTCTCCGGAAGGAAAATTATTATAGGAAATACAGTAAAAAACTCTGTTGGGAAATATTTGAAAAAGACGAATAAAAGTCAAAAAAGGAGGCCTAATAGTTTTGAAGTCAACTGTAATTCTCTAGTGGGGAAAAACAAATCCCTACTGGATATGCAGTGTTGATTCTTACCATCTTGATCAAATACAGCAACTGTTCTTTGGATAAATGTTGCTGATCTACTCTCAGCTCCTTTAGCCTTCAGGTAATTTACAAAGATGGTCTCCAGTATACTGATCCCAATAAGACTGAAAAGCACACTGCAGTAAATCCCTGTGAAAACATCAGAATACAGCAGATCATTATTATACAAGATTAAAATCACTGACAAAATCAGTTCATTAAAACTGCTCATTAATGCAAAATTCTAATCAGCCAATTACATGGCAGCAACTAAATGCATTTAGGTATGTAGACATGGTCAATACCATCTGCTGCAGTTCAAACTGACCATCAGAATGGGGAAGAAAGGTGATTTGAGTAACTTTGAACGGTTGTTGGTGCCAGACGGGCTGGTCTGAGTATTTCAGAAACTGCTGATCAACTATGATTTTCATGCACAACCATCTCTACGGTTTACTGAAAATGGTCCAAAAAGGACAATATATCTAGTGAGCAGCAGTTCTGTGGGCGCAAATGCCTTGTCGATGTCAGAGGAGAGCGACCAGACTGGTTGGAGCTAATAGAAAGGCAACAGTAACTCAAATAACCACTCGTTACAACCGAGGTCTGCAGAAGAGCATCTCTGAATGCACAACACGTCCAGCCTTGAGGCAGATGGGCTACAGCAGCAGAAGTCCACACCCGATGCCACTCCTGTCAGCTAAGAACAGTAAACTTTGGCTACAATCCGCACAGGTCTGAGTATTTCAGAAACTGCTGATCAACTATGATTTTCACGCACAACCATCTACGGTTTACTGAAAATGGTCCAAAAAGGAGAAAATATCCAGTGAGCAGCAGTTCTGTGGGCGCAAATGCCTTGTTGATGGCAGAGGTCAGAGGAGAGCGACCAGACTGGTTGGAGCTAATAGAAAGGCAACAGTAACTCAAATAACCACTCGTTACAACCGAGGTCTGCAGAAGAGCATCTCTGAATGCACAACACGTCCAACCTTGAGGCAGATGGGCTACAGCAGCAGAAGACCACACCGGATGCCTCTCCTATCAGCTAAGAACAGTAAACTTAGGCTACAATTCACACAGGCTCACCAAAATTGGACAATAGAAGATTGGAAAAACATTGCCTGGTCTGATGAGTCTCGATTTCTGCTGCGACATTCGGATGGTAGGGTCAGAATTTGGCATCAACAACATGAAAGCTTGGATCCATCCTGCCTTGTATCGATGGTTCCGGCTGGTGGTGGTGGTTTAATGGTGTGGGGGTTATTTTCTTGGCACACTTTGGACCAATTTGGGCCATTAGTACCAATCGAGCACCGTGTCAATGCCACAGCCTACCTAATCATGATCTTCTGATGACTGCTTTCATGCGTGAATCACAAAGCGTGAATCTTGTCAGACCGGTTTCTTGAACATGACATTGAGTTCACCGTACTCAAACGGCCTCCACAGTCACCAGATCTCAATCTCAAAGGGAAGTTTGCATCATGCATGTGCAGCCGACAAATCAGCAGCAAATGTGTGATGCTCTCATCTCAATATGGACCATTATCTCTGAGGAATATTTGCTCAATCTATGCCACAAAGGATTAAGGCAGATCTGAAGGCAAAAGAGGGTCTAACCTAGTACTAGTAAGGGTCACACTTTATTTTGACGGTCCGTTTGTTGAATTTAAGTTACATTGCAACTAATTCTCATTAGATTATAAGTAGACTGGTAGGTTGGGGTTATTGTTGGGGTTAGGGGTAGGGTTAGTGTAAGGCGACATGTTCTTGCAAAGCTTCTTATAGTCAGTTAAATGTCTGTTGAATGTCAGTATCAAGAGATATCAAGTAGACAGTCTACTAACACTCAAATGGACCATCGAAATAAAGTGTTACCCTAGTAAGGTGTACCTAATAAAGTAGCCGGTAAGTGAATAACCATAGAGGAGAACTAGAACATAATCAGAACATCACATAATCATAATATGTTACCTAATTCTGAATTAGATAACAGAAACTAAACTGAGCAGGCAACAGTAACCCACAGAAATGAAACAAAATGTCAACTCAACTGTCCTTAACCATGATAATCGAATGCATGTTTCATTATTGTTAAATATGGTAGTCAGTACATTCTCTAATAAGGGGGTTGTGCCTAATTCCTTCATAAACTCACCAATCAGAGGAAGATTATTAGCTGTAGAGGGCAGCGTGTCATTAAGAATCAGCAGTAACACAGAAATAGCCAGAAGTAAAGTCACTTTAAAGCTCAGCTTGTCTGCTCCGTCTGCGTCTATGAAAAAGGAGGTCACGTCCAGCACAAGAAAGGTAAACACTGGCAGGATAATGTTGATGACGTACAGTAAAGGTCTCCTCTTGATGGTGATCTGACATGTACAAACAGAAAAAAAACTATTAAGTAAACCAAATCAGTGCCTACTGGAGTTTTAATAGCTGGAAGAGGTTGAGGTTTACCAGGCCACAATCAAGTTATAAGGAATCATGATATGGCTTTTATAATATTTCATACTGTCATGCAAACATCCGCTTATGATGTTTGCATGGCTATTACTATCAGAAACATCTAGAGAGATTAAAGAGCCCCTATTATACATTAAAAAAAAGACATATTTTGGTTTTGGGGGTCTCCAACAGCAGGCTAATATGCATGCATGGTCAAAAAACACTTTCATTGTCTTATAATTTGCATTTGTTTTTACCTAATTATCCCAGCGACTCCTATATGAATCGTTCAGCGATTCATTTGTTCCAAAACCTCTCCTTAGCACGATGCTAATCTGTGCTGATTGGACCGATGACCCGGTCTGTTGCTGGTCGACATCATTCAGCGCGAGAGAATGCCCACCGCGGCTTATCAATATTGAAGTAGTCATAGTGTGTGCGTGAGCATATCTGCCAACACTCGTTTTTATCGGGAGTCACCCGTATTTCAGACACCTCACGCCCAAAACTAACCCCCCGGTCTCCCAGCATATTGCTCTATTCTTAACCATTAGTAAAAACAGCGACACACATGCAGTATTAATGCACACAGCTGCAAAAGCTGAACCATTATGAAACAGGACCGCCGCATGTGTGTAGGAGAGCTGATGTAGCCATAGCAACGACAAACAGCAGAGGAACACGAGCTCACAAACGCATTTTAATCCGTAAACAAAGCGGCATGCGTCGCGTTTACAACGTGCTTTTAGACGCGATATGAGAATACAAGTTAACCAGATACACTACAAGCGGTTACAAGTTACAAAACACAATTAAATACATCATTTACAAGCTAGAGAAAACAATGAGGTGCCCGTTTTAATCGCACTTACTCATTTGTTGGAAAAGGTCGACGTTGTAAGCGTGTAGATTTCAGAAACACTTCAATTCAGTTAATCTTTATTTCTCTAGCGCTTTTACAATGTGAATTGTGTCAAAGCAGCTAAACGTAGAAGTTCTAGTAAACCGAAACAGTGTCAGTCCAGTTTTCAGAGTTGAAGTTCAGTCCAGTGTGGTTTCATTTTCTCTGCTGAAGGCCAAACACTGAAGAGCAACATCCATCGTTGCGCAGCTCCACAAGTCCCAAAACCAAGCAAGCCAGTGGCGACAGTGGAGAGGAACAAACTTCACCAATTGACAGGCTCAGTTGCAGTGGTGTAAAGTAACTAGTTACAAATACTCAAACTACTGTAATTGAGTAGTTTTTCTCAGGAATTGTAATTTACTGAGTAGTTTTATAAATGTGGACTTTTACTTTCCCTTGAGTACATGTTTAGTGCAGTATCAGTACTTTTACTCCACTACTTTTCTTCAACCTGCAGTCACTACTTTATTTCTTTCTTGTCTATGGTCATTGTCTATAGTGGAAAGATCAGTCTTGTGATTCCTGTCCAATTAAATCACACATAGAAAGTAAATCACATCATACTGAACAACCCTGAAGGCATGGGTGCTTTATTAATGCAGCAAACATTTTGAAAACATTAAAAATGGCAAAGAAGATGCCCAAAATCTGTACACGCAATGATCCAGAGACTGTTTATAGACTGCATGTCACTGAAAATGATGGATGTCGACTGTATGATGACTGAAATCACCAAACAGCCTTAAACGATCAATAAATGGAACAAATGAAGAATGGAAGGAAGGGCCAAATAAAAGGAAGGACCGAACAAGGAATGGAAGGAAGAATAAATGAAGGATTCAATTAAGGACTGAACAAACTAAGGAAGGAAAGAAGGAAGGAACGACTGAGCAAAGGACCTTATGAAGGAAGGAAGAAAAATATGAAAGAAAGAATGAGCGAACAAATGAAGGGAGGAAAGAAGGAAGGACCAAACAAATGAAGGAAGAATTCAAGGAAGGACTGAACGAACTAAGAAAGGAAGGAATGAATGAATGAACAAAAGGACCTAATGTATTAAGGAACAAAAATATGAACGGACGAATGAGTGAGCGAAGGAAGGAGGGAACAAACGAATGGATGAAGGAAGGAGAGAACAAACAAAAAATTGAAGGAAGGTTGGAACGAACGAACGAAAACACAAAGATCCCTAAATGCACTACATGTTGTTTGCGCAGGGATGTGTAAGCGTAACATCCTGTAAACGCATCAACTTTTCTACAGTGTAATACTCACTACTCTTAAGCACTTTTAAAAGGTCTAACTCTTACTCTTTTTACTTTTAAGTATGATTTTTTTCATACTTTGAGTAACATTTACTACAGATACTTTTACTTGCACTACATTTTTGGGCAAGTAATGGTACTTTTACTTGAGTATGATTTTTCAGTACTCTTTCCACCACTGCTCAGTTGTGCATGAGCATTTCTCTTTTGGCCAAACTTCTTGTGCAGAGCTTCCGTCTAGGCACAGTAAATTAACTTTTGACTATCCCATAATTTCACAGTGGTAATTGTTTTGAAAGATTCTAATGTGGAGAAATGGCAACTGTGGTGATTTACCCATTGTCTGATTCCAGAATTTCAAAACAATGAGCTGAGTAGACCCCCAATATAAAGGTACACCATTTGTATGGTCCACTTTTTAATGGTCGACTTTGATTTTGTTTTTTATCATTGAACATATACACATTCAGTTCTGGCTTAGACTCCATAGCAATGTGCTCCTTACCTGATATACGAGCAGATCTTGAATTTCCTCCTCAATCGTGGCATTAGTCTTAAATCTATTTATATTAACGAGCTCCCACTCTCCCTGGGCCTGAAATAGATCCTTGGAATTATGAGTAATGTTTGTTGATTCAGAATCTGGATAAATAGCCATATCCTTACCTGAAAAAAAATGCAGATATATTATATATATACCAACGGACATACATACATGAAACATAGATGGAAGATGACAAAACTAAGGTTTTTTGTTTGCTTTAAAAGTGTAGCATTGTCAATTGTCACAGTGGATTTTTTTTTATTTTATTTTTTTTATTTAATTTTTTAAGGTGGTTCAAGAATTCACACTGAGCTCATGATTTAGACATAGCTTGTTTGTTGTGCTGTCCTGGGAGAGAGCCATCAAAAGTTAAGAATTAAAAAATGTAACCATTGCACATTATTAATGTATACACACACATACATATACATACTTGTATACACTGCAGAGTGAAATGAGATGTTGCAGATCTGGGTGTCAAAAGGAAATTTGTATAAATCCATCTTGCAAGCTGTGGTCAGAGCTACAATATCGACTGAGCGTAACGTTCCCGTCAAGTACCACTGGACATATGGAGACTCCTTTGTTCCAAAATCTGTCTTGATGCTAAAACAACAACAAATTCTTGTTAAAGTCACGTTTATCTTTTAAAGTGTTTAGCTAAGTAGTGATCTATAATTTGGATTATGAGAAACTGGAGGAGTGTCTACAGTGCATCTGGAAAGTATTCGTAGAGCTTCACTTTTGCCACAAGCTTAGCACACCTGTCTTTGGGAAATTTTGCCCATTCCTCTTCGCGGTACCTTTCATGCTCTATCAGGTTGGATGGGGAGCGACGGTGTACTGCCATTTTCAGATCTCTCCAGAGATGTTCAATAGGATTTAGGTCTGGGCTCTGGGTGGGCCACTCAAGGACATTCACCGAGTTGTTGTGAAGCCTCTCCATTAATATTTTGGCGGTGTGCTTTTGGTCATTGTCTCGAGAGCACTCTGAAGCAGGTTTTCATTCAGGATGTCTCTGTACATCGCTGCATTCATCTTTCCCTCTATCCTGACTAGTCTTCCAATTCCTGCAGCTATAAACATCCCCACAGCATGATGCTGCCACCACCATGCTTCACTGTAGGGATGGTATTAGCCTGGTGATGAGCGGTGCCTGGTTTTCTCCAAACGTAACGCCTGGCTTTCCTTCCTAAGAGTTCAATATTAGTCTCATCAGACCAGAGAACTTTGTTTCTTATGGTCTGAGAGTCCTTCAGATGCCTTTTGGCAAAAGCGGGCTGCTTTGTGCCCTTTACTAAGGAGTGACGTCTGGCCACTCTGCCATGCATGTCTGATTGGTGGTTTGCTGCACAGATGGTTGTCCTTCTGTAAGGTTCTCCTCTTTCTACAGAAGAACGCTGGAGCTCAGACAGAGTGACCATTGGGTTATCGATCACCTTCCTGACTAAGGCCCTTCTCCCCCGATTACTCAGCTTAGATGGCCGGCCAGCTCTAGGAAGAGTCCTGGTGGTTTTAAACATTTTCCACTTATGGATGATGGAGGGCACTGTGCTCATTGGAACTTTCTGAGCAGCAGAAATGTTTCTGTAACCTTTCCCAGCTTTGTGCCTCAAGACAATCCTGTCTCGAGATAATTCCTTTGTCTTCATGCTTGGTTTGTGCTTTGACATGCACTGTCAACCCTGGGACCTTATATAGACAGGTGTATGCCTTTTCAAATCATGTCCAATTGACTGACTTTAACACAGGTGAACTCCGATGAAGCTGCTGAAACATCTCAAGAATGATCAGTGGAAACAAAATAGACCTGAGCTCAATTTAGAGCTTCACGGCAAAGGCTGTGAACACAGATGTACATGTGATTCTTCAGGTTTTTATTTTTAATAAATTTGCAACAAATTCAAAAAATATTTTTTCTCTTGGCCATTATGGGGGATTGTGTGGAGAATTTTGTGGGAATAAATGAATTGAATCCGTTTGGGGAATAAGGCTGTAACATAAAAAATGTGGATAAAGTGAAGCGCTATGAATACTTTCCGGATGCACTGTATATCATTGTATCAGAGATGTGTCATTTTACTCACAGTTGATTGGTTAAAACACGGTTTGGGATCTTTGGGAACATCAGCATATTGCTCTGTTCTTAACCGTGGCAAAAGCTGAACTATTTTGAAACTTGACCGCTAGGAACTGCTGATGGTGGCCATAACAACGACAAATGGCAGAGGATCGCGAGCTCACAAATGCATTTAAATCCCTAAACAAATCGGCACACTTTGTGTTTTCAACATGGTTTTAGACACTATATGAGAATATAAACAGTTAACTAGACAGTACAAGCCATGTAGAGCGATTACAAGTAACAAAACACAATTATATACGCATTTTACAAGCTAGAGAAAACATGGAGGAAACCATTTTAATCACACTTAAGTTACTTACGCTTGTGAAAAAGAGGAAGGAACTGGACCATGAACTGCGTACTGTAAAGCTAATTTCAAGCTCTGACAGTCTCATACATCAAAAATCTTTTCTGATCCTTCCTTTAACAAATGGCTGACGAACTCCCGTTGTAAGTGAGTAGATTGCTGAAGCACTCGTCAGAAAAATTACAGGAACACAGCACAAGGCTGGACCTATAATGCTGAGGTATTTTTTGCAGAAACAAACTTCACAGCCTCATCTTTGAGTGGGGAAATAAAACACTAACTTTCCCTCACACCTCAGAGCACAGAATCTTCGTGATATGATTCAACCAGGTTATGCTTGTGTTTTTCAATGACCCACCCACCCCCTTGCCTAAACCCAACCAATAGTGTTTTCAAAAGCATACTAGAAGAGAAAAGCCATCACAGCCACATGATTTTACCAAAAGCTCACACGATCTCGGTTGTTAAGAATGTATCTGGGACAGGGATGGCTCTATTCCCTTTATTCCTGTTAATAAAAGTGGGGTGGGTGATCTGAGGAAATAATACACAGATATAAAAACATTTTCTTTCTTACCTTTCTTTGATGAGAATATCTGGATTCCAAAACCAGTCTTTTTTTGCTTGAAATTTTGTGATTCCACAACTTCCAAATAAGTTCCACAAAAAAATGCCATTACGCCAAATCTGCAAAATGAAGTATATCAATTTCACAGTGGTTACAAAAGTTATCTCATTGTCACTTTTGCTCATTTATTGAACTGTGTGTTTATTTGTGTCCACAGACTCCACACTTAAGTCATCGATGAAGTTAAATGGATGATTAACTGATTAAATAAATGATGACTGTACATCTGGGGCAAGTTTTTTCATGGGATGCTACTCAATTATTTATCAACGTTTCCTTTCTTAACTCTTAACACCACCCCTTCGAGATGCAAGGGGAGGACAAAGTAAAAGATGTAAAGCACAGGAATTGAATCAAGTGAAATTATATATTATACTTTCCTTACTCTTCAAAGTATTGAATGAATATCCTTTATTCCAACTAAATTTACCTTGCAGATTAGATTTAGTTCGATGATGTCATAAAACTGTATATGCAAAACTATATATTTGTACATTTTATACAATATATATATATTCATTCATTCATTTTCTTTTCGGCTTAGTCCCTTTATTAATCCAGGGTCGCCAATGAACCGCCAACTTATCCAGCATTTGTTTTACGCAGCGGATGCCCTTCCAGCGGCAACCCATCTCTGGGAAACATCCATACACACTCACTCACAAACACACACACTACGAACAATTTAGCTTACCCAATTCACCTATACCGCATGTCTTTGGACTGTTGGGGAAACCGGAGCACCCGGAGGCAACCCACGCAACCACGGGGAGAACATGCAAACTCCACACAGAAATGCCAACTGACCCAGCCGAGGCTCGAACCAGCGACCTTCTTGCTGTGAGGCGAACGTGCTACCCACTAGGCCACCGTGGCGCCACAATATATATATTTAAAATATTAAAAAATTACTTCTTGAAGAGCCCCTTTTATGCATTATAAAAGGTCATATTTTGGTTTCGGGGGCCAACAACAGGCTGATATGCATGCAGGGTCAAAAAACACATTCGTTGCCTTATTTTTACCTAATTATCCTAACGACTTCGATATGATTCGTTCAACGATTCATTTGTTGCCAAACCCCTCTAATCTAATCTGCTAATCTGCGCTGATTGGTCCGATGACCCAGTCTATTGTGATTGTTTGACTGCGTTCAGTGTAAGACAGAGAGAAACGCCCTACACGGCTTATCAACGTTGTTGAAGTAGTCAGAGTGCAGAGTGTATGTGTGAGCCCAATGCAGGAGTGCGTTAAAGCAGTGCAGTTAAACACCAGCATATTGCTCCATTCTTAACCAATGACACACGTTTAGTATTAATCCACACAGTGCCAAAAACTGAACTATTTTGAAACTTGACTGCTGCATTTGTATAGGGACAGCTGATGTTGGCCATAGCAAACGGCAGTGGATCGCGAGCTCACAAATGCATTTAAGTCCGTAAGTTCAACGTGGTTTTAGACACAATATGAGAATATAAACAGTTAACTAGACAGTACAAGCCACATGGAGCAGTTATAAGTAACAAAACACAATTAGATACACATTTTGTAAGCTAGAAAAAACATGGAGGCAACCATTTTAATCGCAATTAAGTTACTTGTGAAAGAGGAAGGAACTGGACCATGAACTGTGTACTGTAAAATTCCTGTCAAGCTCTGACAAAGTTTCATACATCAATAGTCCTTTCTGATCCTTCCTTTAACAAACGGCCGATGAATCCCCTGTTGTAAGCGTGTAGATTGCTGAAGCACTTGTCAGAAAAATGACCGGAACACAGCACAAGGCTGGACCTATAATGCTGAGGTATTTTTTGCAGAAATAAACTTCACAGCCTCATCTCTGAGAAGGAAAAATAACACTAACTTTCCCTCACACTTTAGAGCACAGCGTCTTCACGACATGATTCCATCGGAATACAGTGTCTTTTTCTTTCTACAATGTGGGCGGGGATTTAAATTCTCCTGAGTCTGTGAGTGCAACAAATGGGCGGGGCTTGAGTTCTGTATTGACGTCACGCTGACATGGCTAAAGATTCGTTTCCCCAGCGATTCATTTGAACCACTCTGAGTCAACTTTTTTATAGGTGAATCAATAGTTTTGAACACAGCGCACTTTCAGATTTAAGCCTTAGCTGGATATTTCACTCCACTTAGAGCTATAATAGAGGCTCTTTAACATACTTATCATGCATATAATTGTAAAGTGCTTTGGATGCATGGCAGTACAAAATAAATAAAAATAAACCACACAAATGTACATTCCTTTTCATTTTTTCCAAAAAATAAAAGACATCAATTTCTGAACAAAATGCTGACTAGACATAACGCCTATCCAGAGCTTCTATGCGGGAGCAAAGCATGATGTGGCTCTCGTGACGCTCATCAGTGCTCATGTCAACGCCTTTGCTCTGTCTTGACTATTGTAAAGCTTTACATGGATTGCATAATTCTCAATCGACACTTAAATAGTGATTGAATTAATCTTTAACTTCAGCACTGCTTCAGTAATACTAAAACTGAAATGTGGACACATATAATCACATTTAGGCCCCGTTTACACTAGTGCGTTTTAGTTTTAAAACGGCGTTTTATTATGAAAATGATCCGTGTCCACACTGGTGTTTTACCCAAGCCTCTCTCTTTAGATGTCCGTCCACATTACGCCACCAAAAACGTATATCACGTGACCATTCGCGCACTCTGGGCATGCGCGTTCAAGTATAAACAGGAAGCATGCGTCTCGCTCGGCATTTGGTTATTGTTAGTCAACAAACACTGGTTGAGCGATGAACGCGATGGCAAAGAAAGCAAGAGAGGTCTTTTTGTGGACAGACGACGAGGTCGAGTTGTTACTTAAAGTAACAAATGAATATAAAACATCCATGGCTATCGAAAATACAGTGTTTACAGTGAAGGCTGGTCAGCCGTCTGCCGGTGACGTTATAGCCATGTGCGCTTGACAAATAAGGGAAGGTTACGCAATGATCCAAACCCCAAATCACGTAGCCAATCTCAGCAGCCACGCCTCCGTTTTCAAAGGTCTCCGTTTTCCACCGTCCACACTGAGACGCAGCAGCAGCATTTTAGAATCAAAACGGCCTCTCCAGCGTTTCTAAAATGCTCTGTTTTCGCGCCTCGAAAACTCCGGCATAGTGTGGACGGATGGCGTAACCGTAGCAAAACTTATGCGTTTTAAAACGAAAACGCACTAGTATAAACGGGGCCTTAATCAAGGTTCTTAAACTGCTCAATATATTATAACAACAGCAAAATGAAGCTTTTAAAACACTTACCGTAACTATTTTGACCTGTGTTGAGAGGCTTTGGGCTTTTTCGTTCTGTAGGTAAACAAAGAGTTACAGTAAATGATGACATCTCACACTGTATATATATATATATATATATATATATATATTAAATTGCTGGGCACATACCGCTTCTATGATGGATGTCACAATCATGTTCAAAAAAACAGTGGTAGGACTGTTTGTGTATCCAGGTCTCATGTAGTTTGCCTTTTTGTCCAGATCGACATATTTGAACAAATCACCATAAAGGCTATTAAGATCTTGTTTGCAGTCTGTAAAACGAGTCTCATACACTGTGCTGGCCCTTTTGGTTACGTTGAGACTTTGTGTCGTGTTGAGACTTTCAGTCAAGTTGAGCCTTTCAGTCATGTTGAGACTTACTGTTACGTTGAGACTTTCAGTCATGTTGAAACTTTCAGTGAAGTTGAGACTTTCTGTTACGTTGAGACTTTCAGTGAAGTGAAGACTTTCTATCAGAAAAGAGAATAATCTTAAGCAACTAGTGACCAACTATGACAAAATTTCGAATGTCGAGTTCAGACTGCATGATTTTAACCCCGAGTTTGACTCGCCAAGAAGTTTTGAGAAATCGTCGACAAATGCCTGAACTAGAAACGCGAGTGACAATCACACAGTGTGAACAATCAAGATGGGATCTGAGAGATTCTGCTCTCTCATTGGCTGTAGGCCAGGGATCACCAAACTCAGTCCTGGAGGTCCAGTGTCCTGCAGGGTTTAGGTCCAACTTGTCTCAAAACACCTGTCTGGATGTTTCAAGTATACCTAGTGAGAGCTTGATTAGCTTGTTTAGGTGTGTTTGATTAGGTTTGGAGCTAAAATCTGCAGGACACCGGACCTCCAGGAACAAGTTAGGTGATCCCTGGTGTAGGCGATCGCCGATGTTATTTTCAGCCAAAACTCATTTTACACTGGCGCCACGGTGGCGCGTGAGTAGCACGTTCGCCTCACAGTAAGAAGGTCGCTGGTTCGATCCCCGGTTGGGCCAGGTCCCGGTTGGGCCAGTTGGCATTTCTGTGTGGAGTTTGCATGTTCTCCCCGTGGTTGCGTGGGTTTCCTCCGGGTGCTCCGGTTTCCCCCACAGTCCAAAGACATGCGGTACAGGTGAATTGGGTAAGCTAAATTGTCCATAGTGTATGTGTGTGAATGAGAATGTATGGATGTTTCCCAGAGATGGGTTGTGGCTGGAAGGGCATCCGCTGCGTAAAACAAATGCCGGATAAGTTGGCGGTTCATTCCGCTGTGGCGACCCCGGATTAATAAAGGGACTAAGCCGAAAAGAAAATGAATGAATGAATGACTCATTTTACACAGCATAATTTGAATCGCCGACAGCTCCAGATATTTAGCACGCCAAATATTGCATCGACGGGTCAAATCATGTTGTGTGAAATGAGTTTTGACTGAAAAAAACATCGCGATTACCTACAGCCAATGAGAGAGCAGCATCCACTAGTGTGGGTACCTGCAGGCCGGCGGGAGGATGGGGGAGATGTTAAAAGCGCTCGTTTTCAGTTTATTTGGACCCAAGAAATGGAGGAAAAACTAGCAGAAATTTGGCAGGAGCACCCGCGTCTGTTTGACATGTCATCTGAGCAAAACCACAACCATGTCGAGGAAAAAAAGTTGAGGAGAAATTGCTGATTCCCTTCAAACCCAAATGAACAAATATGTATTTTCTACCCCCTTAAAGGCTTCTTTCTCGTTATGTAGTTAATATGTAAGGGATAATCAACGGTTTGCCGTGCGTTAAAGGACTTTTAATGCACGACGTGGAGGCTAAGGACCACAAGACGCGCAGCGGCGTGTGGTCGCCTCCGCGAAGTGCATTAAAATCCTTTAACGCACGGCAAGCCATTGATTATCCTGCTTATTCCATGATCATTTGGTAACACTTTATTTTAATGATCCATTTGAGTATTAGTAGACTGTCTGCTTAATATCTTTTGATACTGACATTTAACTGACTATAAGACACTTTGCAAGTACATGTCAACTTACACTAACCCTACCCCTAACCCCAACCTAAGACTTATAATCTAATGAGAATTAGTTGGCAATGTAGATGCAATGTAACTTAAATTCAACAAATGGACCATCAAAAAAAAGTGTGAACGTTTAATTTCATGGTTTATAGCTGGCTGTCAAACTCCAAACATGTTAACAACAAATCATTTAACTTTTAAATGATTAAATTTTTCATTTTTAAACAAATGTAAATATTTTAGAATAACTAATGTTAACAGTACAGATAGCAATATATTTTAAAAGAGACTTACCAGCCGAGGCAAGGAAAAACATTAGCCAGTATATGTACATGGTGACGAGTGCAGAAACCTAGTGTTCTTGTAGATTAAACTGTTGGCTGGTGATGGTTCTCTCTCCATCTGATGCTGGTCAGTAGGTCATATATATGCACCGAGTTAAAAAACATGCCCAACCTCGCCCAGTATATACATATTTACTTAATATCTAGTGCCCAGAGGGGATATTTGTACAATGCTTGATTGAAATAATCCTTTAAGTTGAATTAGGTCATCAACTTTGAGAACAACACTTTAGTAATTAGGGTATTTCACTGATAAAGTTATTTTCCACAATATACCGTGGCGTGAAAAAGTTGCTCCCTTACTGATTTCTGTCACACTTTCATGTTTCAGATCATCAAACTAATTTAAATATTAGCATGGAAAGGCATCTTGGAGTTTTAAAGTGATGGTCTTTGTTATTTAGGGAAAACAAAATACCAATGGACATAGCTTTGGATCGTTGTCCAACTGTGGAAGTCCACTTCAGATGGTCGGACATTCTCCTTCAGGGTATTTTGGTGTACAGCAGAATTCATGCTTCCGTTTATCACAAGTCTTCCAGATCTTGAAGCAGCAAAACAGCCCTAGACCATCACACCACCACCAACACCACATTTTACTGTTCGAATGCTGGGTCACACTTTATTTTGATGGTCCATTTGTTGAATTTAAGTTAAATTGCATCTAGATGCCAACTAATTCTCATTAGATTATAAGTAGACTGTTAGGTTGGGGTTAGTGTAAGTTGACATGTACTTGCAAAGTTTCCCATAGTCAGTTAAATGTCTGTTGAAGAACTGCTGAATGTCAGTATCAACAGATATTAAGCAGACAGTCTACTAAGGCTCGATCCCAATTCTATTTTTGCACCCCTTCGCCTTCCCTTTCCCCTTCCCCTTGGCCCTTACAACCGAGGGTTAAGGGGAAGGCCTTCAAAACTTACCCCTAAGAATTGGGACAGCACTTCAACACCTGCACACGTCATCATATGTCATCGCGATCTCTTGCTTCATATGAGATCAGACGATCACGACTGCTGGAGTTTTTCCAGTTGCGTTATTTTTTGGTGTTTATCTTTAGGAAATCAATGAAAGCATATATTATGTAATCATAACGATCTTATGTGGCAATAAAATCGTAACTGTACTGTGCATTTACTCCGTGGCTAAGTAAACACACAAAAACAACATTAACATTATAGCAGACACTGTAAAAAGCTCATTCCCAGTCACTAGACATTACTGACAGGGTATTCCAGTGTCATCGTGTGTCAGAATGTTGTGGGACTGCTGTACATGAGTTATGATTATGGATTATAGATTTAGCTTTTTTTTTTTAAAGCGTAACGGTAAAAGACGAACGCGGTTATGAATATATTAAAACATATGTTTGTTTGTCGTAAAAATTCGTAATAACGACAAAAAATACTAATTTGTGGATCTCCTTACTTCCGGGTTGAGTTGTGGCAGGTGTATTCTGGGAAATTTTCTTACCCTTCCGTTTTCAAGCGTGGTCCTGAAATATTCATTCGAAGGGGTGTATACCCTTTGCCCTTAGCCCTACGCCTTCAAGCTAAAGAGAATTGGGACACCACTACCCCTTGACGTGAACACGCAAAACTAGGGGTAGGTGTAGGGGGAAGGGCTAAGGGGTAGAATTGAGATTGGGCCTAATACTCAAATGGTCTATCAAAATAAAGGGTTACCGAATGCAGTTGTTTTTCTGAAATGCAGTGTAACTTTTTCACCACACATAATGGGACACGTCTTCCAAAATGGTATTTTCCTAAAAGTCTTGAGAATCATCAAGATGTTTTCTGGCAAACCCTAAACAAGCCTTTTTGTTCTTTTAGCCTTAGAAGTGGTTTTCTGCCATGCAAACCATTTTCCTCAGTCTCTTTCTTATGGTGGAGTCATGAACACTCACCTTAACTGAGGCAAGCGAGACCTGCAGTTCTTTGGATGTTGTTGTAGGGTCTTTAATAGTTATATTTTGTCCCAGAAAATGTTTTAGACACCTGCATTAGAGATGCCGCTTCGAATTTCAATATTTCTGAGCTGTTATGAACTGGTCTGTCATTCAGTATGACTAACACCTGGGGACATATTCACCTGAATAAAACTATTATTGTAATGTATTATTTATGTGAAAGATAATCCTTCAGCTGTAAAGAAACATGATAATGGGTATTGACTGAAACTCACCTTGGATGATTTTAGGCAAGGCTGCCAACAGGAATTGTCACGCAATTGACAGTATTGTCACGCTCTCACGCCACATATCCATTTTCTCATGCAAAAAAGATCATCCCCTTTTAATATTTTTTTCGGCTTTAAATACTTTTATCATTAATATAATAATATATCGTTTTTATGGAGTTTGCATGTTCTCCCCTTTGTTGCGTGGGTTTCCTCCGGGTGCTCTGTTTTCCCGCACAGTCCAAAGACATGTGGTACAGGTTAATAGGGTAGGCTGAATTGTCCGTAGTGTATGAGTGTGAGTGAGTGTGTTTGGATGTTTCCCAGAGATGGGTTGCAGCTGGAAGGGCATCCGCTGCATAAAACAAATGCTGGATAAGTTGGCGGTTCATTCCGCTGTGGCGAGCCCGGATTAATAAAGGGACTAAGTTGACAAGAAAATGAATGAATATCGTTTTATTGTTATATAAAGATGTTATTCTCTACGTGCAACCAAACCAACGCTGGTGAAAGTGTAATCAAAAACAAACTCACGCATGCTTGCAGAAAACATACCCGTGCGCGTCTCGCACCGCTCCTGCTTGACCATGCATGCCGAAAATGTTTTGCTTTGCTCACGCACCGATCATGCGTTGTGCAACAGGTGTTGTGCTGAGAAACGCACCCCTTTCATAAGCTTTCATTAGGAATCTCAGTCTCCATAAAAACCAAAGGCCATAATTGATTAAAATGTAATATGATTATTATAATTAATGGATAAAGCAAAAATGGATCAATAAGTGAAACACATTTTATAATGCACTAGGTTTACAAATAAATGTAAAATTCAATTCTGCAATCTCCTGTAAGGAAAGGGTTCACTTACATTAGGGTCATAACTATATATGAAGAGTTTCGTTGCAAAACGAGATATATCCATTTTGAGAAATGTTGGTTATTTGACATTATTATTGAAGACATCAACAGTCAACTTTATTCACAATTTCTGTACGTTAAAGTATCACTTGAGCTCAGTGAAGGCCAGGGACACATATTCTTCAAATCCAGGATATTTTTATTGAATTTTATGTCCATAAATAGTTCATAAATAAGTCAAAAAGCATGCCAAAATGTCACATATTTATCTTAACATTGACAAACATCTTAAATTGGTTAAAAAACAATACATCATAAATATATGGAACAGTATATACAAAGATTGATTATTAATAATAAGATTCTGAGTTAGTTAGTTAGTTTTGGCCAGAACGTACACAATATAACACATAACACAATATAACATAACTTTTTTTTTTTTTTTTTTTTTTTTTGCTGGGGCACCAATGGCTTTAAGCAGCGTCACTGTGGCATTTGAAGAAATCTTTTGGATCATCAGTGGGAAAATTAACAATAATTTATCAATAGATCGTAAATATTCGTAATATTCAAAAACATAATGCCACAGTAGATATAATGTGACTATGGCGTGTGCCAGTGATCCAGGGCAGTCCCTGAATGAAAAGGTCAGATAACAACATACCGGCTGAGCTGTCAGCGCAAACTAACTGCAGGATGTTTATCGTTTCAACCATCCTTAAACTGCTTCGGACTAATTGTGATTAGTTATAATATAGATAAGTAAGATTAAGTTAGTTAAATAAACGACTTGTAGCTTGTTATAGAAAACCAAACCTGTATGAGCGGGTGGAGCCGCGATGGCGCAGTTTCTGTTGCACCGAGTCCGCGGACACAAGCTCGCCTCGTCCCGTCATATTTAATGACTTATTTCACTGTAGAAATAATAATAATAAGCTAGTAGTAGTAGTAGTAGTAGTAGTAGTAGTAGTAGTAGTAGTAGTA
>CAIGQQ010038027.1:4309345-4320082 GCA_903798035.1 Danio albolineatus | reverse complement strand
ATATATATATATATATATGTCATCATGGCTAATACAAATAGTAAGGGATTTAAGTTGTGTCGAGTTTGATTTTGTGTTTTATCATTCTAGTTATACATTTAGTTGTGACTCCATAGCAACGTGCTCCTTACCTGATATACCAGCAGGTCTTGCGAAACCCCCACACTTGTGGCATTACTCTTAAAATAATTTATAAAGAGGAGGTCCCACTCTCCCTGGGCCTGAAATAGATGCTTGGAATCCTGAGTAATGTTTTTTGATGCGGAAAGTGGATGAAGAAGAATCTCCTCATCTGAAAAAAAGACAGACAAATTATTTATTTATATAAACCATTGTTTAGAATTACCGTTTAACATTTTTATTCATTTTAATTGTGATTTTTAAAACTCATGCTAAATCCTGTAGCATCGTAAAATAGAATTGAATCGCAAATCAGTCAGAAAAGTAAAAATTCATTTTTGGCAAATCGCACAACCCTTTTTGGCTTCTATAAAGCCAAAATATTTTATATAGATTTTTATATTTTCTCAGAGGATCCCTGTTATAATGTTATTATAAGGCTTTAGACTCTCGACATAATGAAACGGTTACTACATAGGTTACTACATAACCCTGTTTCCCCGAAGGGGGGAACAGAAATGCTATGTCTGCACCAGACACGTGTCTATTTCACCAGAAAGCCAATGATCTGAAGAGCAATAAAACGGGCCAATGAAATGCCAAAGAATTGGCAGCACCTCAATCAGCTGAGTATAAGTCTGCCAGGTGCGTATTGCTTGGCACATTTTTGAGCCGAAGAGCCAAGATACAGCTGTCAGCTAAGGCACAACCACTGTGGCAAATAAACATATCATTTCCGGTCCCCCCGTTGGGGAAAGAGGGTTACGTAGTAACCCTTTACTTCCCCAGTGGGAGGGGAACTCCAATGCTATGTGGAAAACCTCCACTATGGGGAAATGTATGGAAAACTTACAGTTGTTGAATCTTGGCACGGCCCTGGTGAGAGGTTTGCCAGGATCCTGCAAGCACACCATCATCACCAGGGTTGCAACCTTCCAACGTGTCCCCTGGCCCTATCCTTCCTTTACTTATTTGTGAAGCACTTAAATGCTTATTTATATTTTTTGTGGAGTTGTACAATATACACCTAGTTAAACTCTTGGACTTACGACAGTTTGTATACGACAGTAAGCTGGAAAAGTGTGCCTATCCCGAAGGGGAAGGACACTGCAGAGGCCAACTGCTGCCTAGATGGGAAGACTTGGTGGCAGAGAAACATATGGACTAGCCCTGGCAAGGGGGAGTATACATATGAGGGATGGTTAGAGGGGTCACTGGGGTTATCCAGCACACGTGAGGAAACCGGCTCCACTCGAAGATTATAAAATCTTGCGAATATATCAAGGGTCCCCAGCCTGCAGCTCTACAGATGTCTGTTATAGAGGTACTGCGTGCTAACACCCACGAAGAGGAAACACTCCTAGTCAAGACACGGCTCACCCTGGCACTGATAACCAAAGGTGATGGCTTCCACTATCCAGTGGGCCAACCTCTGTTTTTATACGATACTTCCCTTCTGCCGACCACCGTAACAGACAAAGAACTGCATAGAAGATATAAATTTCTGAGTGTGGTCCACATAAAATTGCAGAGCGTGAATGAGACACAGCAATGAAAGGGCTGGGTTGGCCTCCTCCATGGGCAGTGCTTGCAGGCCCATTACCTGGTCTCTAAAGTGTGAAAGAGACCTTGGGCACATATCCAGGCCCAAATTCTAGACACGATTCACAAACCAAAAGATTCCTCCAGGTCCCCAACCCTCTTAATCGATGCCAACGTGACCAGCAGAGCTGTCTTCAGGGACAGACATACCTGTATACCCCCATGCGGTTGATAAATGCAGCGGAGAGCGAGATACACAGCCCCAGGTAATTGATATGCCAATGCAGCTGGACCCGCATCTGCATACTCACAACACATGGTCCTTCAGCCCATACTGGAAGCATCTGTCAAGATGACGACATGCCTGCTCACTTGTTCTAGAAGCACGCCGGTCTGTGGAAAAGCAAAGTCGTCCAAGGACTGTAGGTGTGGCAACAAAGTAGAGTGAGAGCCACTTGGTGTGTGCCATGCCCGTCCAGGGGCCTGATGGTGAAGCTTGGTGAAAACCTGTTGAGACAGAGAAAGCCCTAAGGGGACAACTTTGTGTACCTGGCTGCTCCGTCATCGAGGGAGGTGAGGGCAGAAGCGCACGCAGACCAGGCAGAGAAAGATGCTCTCCAACTCTGTGTGAGCTCACTGTGAACCTCTGGGAAGAAGAGGACAGGAGGCTTAGAGGGTTGCTCCTTCTTTTTAGCCTCCACGTAACTGGAGTAACATATCCAGAGCCTCACTCACCACCCCTGAGGAAGGGAGCAGATCTAAATTGTCAACAGATAATAACAGCCCACCCTCTGATGCAGCAATAGACATCTGGTCCTCAGTATCATCGAGTGAGAGGGGGATCATTTCGGAGGATGAAGTGCTTCTCTCACTCAAAGCTTGGAAAGAGCGTGCTGCGGAATGGGGGGTCTGTGGGCCTGGAGGCGGCGGACTGACCCCACTGTAACCCTCAGATCTGCCTGAGTGCCAGCCGACTTGCGGGGAACAACAGGGGTGGTTCGCCTTTTTGCAAGAGCAAGCTGCGATCTTAGCTGAGCAACAGACATGTCATCGCAGTGATGAAATTCACTGCCCGTGAGCACCGCATTAAAATGCTGGACCCCCAGACATGCAATACAGCACTCGTGCGCATCATCAGGGGACAGGAAACCACCGCATCCAGAAATGTATGGTCGGAACGACATCTTTATAAAGATGCATGACCGCATTGCTCTTTTAGGAAAGCTCGCTCTAAATACTAACCGCTCTTCGATGTACTGGACCAGTGAAACACCCATGGGTGGGAAAATGGACCCAGCTGGATCACTACTGCTCGCGTTGTTGCTCACACTGGGACCAGGAGAAACACCCTCTCAAAAGATGGTAGCTCCTCGCTCTCTCGAAGTTGAAGTTTCAGCAAAATGACTCTTTCAGTTACACAGTGAGGTTCTGAAAGTAAAAATGTGTCGAGCGATACGCACCTAGCAGACTAAAGCTGTGGTCACGCTGCACTTTTCTCTCCATAGACTTCCATTCATACCCTTGCGAATGAGTCAGACCGGAAATGTAAGGTCATAGTAGCAGTTCGCTACATTGGAATGTTCAAGCTTTGTGATCTCTGACCTGCGAAATTGCATCATGACTGCGTGAGACCAATCAAGGATCAAAACATGACCTCTCTGGACAGAATTTTTCTTTTTATATGGAGCAATCGCTTGCTTTTTAAAAGTCTAATCATCTTGTTTAATCCCACCCTTTTCGCAGCGCTGTACGACAGAATTGGGCAAGCTCAAACTCTAGTGTGATTGCGGTATTATACTCAGCTGAATGAGATTGCTGCCAACTGTGTGCCCTGGGCGCTGTTAATTCTTTGCATTTCATTGGCCTGTTTTATTACTCTTCAGATCATTGGCTTTCTGGCGAAATTCCCCATAGTGGAAGTTTTCCACATAGGATTGGAGTTCTCTTTTCTCTAACACAATAAACTAAATGTTAACACACTGGCAGTGGCAGATACCTGTTTTATTTTAGATTTCATTTATTCTGATTACATTAATGTTTAAATTAAGTTTTATTGCTTATGCTTTAGGCCGTACAGACTACATGAGCAGAAATCCACAATTTTTTTAGTCCATCATTGATTATATAAATAGTTTTTAACTTGTGCAAATGTGTGTAAATTCATATTTATTCATTCATTCATTCATTCATTTTCTTTTCGGCTTAGTCCCTTTATTAATCCGGGGTCGCCACAGCGGAATGAACCGCCAACTTATCCGGCATTTGTTTTACGCAGCGGATGCCCTTCCAGCCACAACCCATCTCTGGGAAACACATTCATACATTCCCATTCGCACACATACACTATGGACAATTTAGCTTACCCAATTCACCTGTACCGCATGTCTTTGGACTGTGGGGGAAACCGGAGCACCCGGAGGAAACCCACGCAACCACGGGGAGAACATGCAAACTCCACACAGAAATGCCAACTGGCCCAACCGGGACCTGCCCCAACCGGGGATCGAACCAGCGACCTTCTTGCTGTGAGGCGAACGTGCTACTCACGCGCCACCGTGGCGCCCTCATATTTATTCAGTTTTATTAATTAATTTCAGTAATATTATTCACAAATATGAAAATGTTTATATGATTTATTTTTCATAACATTTTGTAAAGATATATTATATGAGAGACTTGCTTTGTTTACCAATTAAGTGGATCTAATTTAATTTGCATTGTGAACATTAAGTTTAAGTTTTATTTTTATTTCATATATTAAGTTTTATACCCACTGTGTATTTGTAAATACCTGTATACACAGCAGAGTGAAATGTTATATTGCAGGTTTGGGTGTCGAAGGGAAATTTGTACAAGTCCATCCTGCATGCCGTGGTCAGAGCTAAAATATCAATTGAGAGTGACATTCCCCACCAGTACCACTGGACATATGGAGACTCCTTTGTTCCAAACTCTGTCTTGATGCTAAAAAACAACAACATCATGTTAAATGGATGTCATAATATGTCATTGCTTGCATTATTAGTGAAAGTGAAGATGTGTACTGTACATCTTTGAAAGTGTTTTGCAAAATAGTCCCCTTTAATTTGGCACAAGAGAAACTTGGGGTGTCACTTTAAGTTGATTGGTTTAAAACATGGTTTGGGATCTTCAGTCCAGAACCTAATCTACCTGGAGCAGTATAGCCATGCTGCATGGCAACAAAGTATGATTAAAGCTGAGCTACTTTCATGGTACTGAAATCCAAGAATTGGTGAAACTAAACTAAAGTGAACAAGCTGGCTAACCAGCCAATCTACCTTCACTGAATAAGCCATGATCACATTTCTTCCAACTTTAAATTTTAAAAATGCATTTTTTAAGTTGACAACATTTAATTTTCACCACGTTTGCACATTAAAATAATGTAATTTCAATGATCATAAAAGTTAAAGAAATAATTATTCATAAACACAAAGTCAGTGTTGGATTAAATCAGATAATTAAGTGATTATTTAAGTGTTTGAAGATTAGGAAGAACAACATCTGTTAACAAGCACTGAAGAGAAACACAAAACTACTGGCTTCAGTCACACCCTTAGATCAACGGAAAATTGGCTAAAACCATATGCGGACAAGTTTATTCAAGCTTTCATGAGCTCTCGGTTAGATGATTAAAATGCGTTACTAGGTGGTTTCCCTGTGGGGCTAATTAACAAACTTCAGCTAGTTCAAAATGCGGCTATTAGAGTTAGAAACATAATCATATTACTCTGGTTCTTTCATCATTGTACTGACTCCCTATTAAGCATCGTATACATTTTGAAATCTCATTGCCTCCCTAAATGGCTTAGCTCCCCAGCTCTAGCTGTATTACAATCCCTCATGTCCACTACCCTTAATTAATTCTGGATAATGGATTATTCCTAGAATATTAAAATTGATTCTAGGCGGTAAACCCTTCTTATATCTGGCACCTAATCTCTGGAACTTCCGAGCACAGCTCAGAAGACACACTCTATCAGTTTAAACCTGCATTAATTAGGGCAACCGGAGACGAAAAGACATTATAATTTAAACATCATCTACGCTTTCATTAACCTGTTTCTCCTTAACCCGAAGTCTACATAATCGTAGACCTGGTCCATATCCTGAGCAGATGTTGTGGTGGTCATGGAGGAGTGGAGAATGAGGGTGATGATGTTGGAACTAGGGAAAATAAAAGATGCACCAAGAGATGGCTGAAATGACAGCTGAAAGCTTTTTTGATTTTGTGTTTTGGGAAATTTATTTATTTGCCTTTGGGCTTTGTGTAGATGAAAAAACAAAGTATTTTATGATTGATTCAGCCATTCATCAAGGTTCACATGCATTATTTGAAATTAAAAAGTGAAAAAAAATGCATTTTTGATAATTTTATGTTTGTAGGAACTTTATTAGATGGTCCAGGAAAATAAATATTGTTAGAGTTATGTTAACTTTGGCTGCATTTACACTGCATATCTTAATGATCAATTCCGATTTTGTGACTGTATCCGATTTATTTGCTGACCTGCTTACATCACCTTTAAATTGTGACTCGTATCCTTTTGTCTGTATTTACACAGCACATGGCAAAGGCTCAATGGCCCGGAAAAAAATGAGCGTTTGCTGACTGACAGCTGATATTAAAAGAGCCCTCTTTTTTTACATTCCTGTTTTTAATGTGTTTACAAGGTATAATTTATTTTATTTTTTTTGACAAGTTGCTTTACCATAGTTTATGACCGAAAAGTTCTCATTTTGTCATCTTCTTTTAAACCAGTAGGCATCTTAATGTAATGTCCATGGCATGATTTATGCACGTGATGTATGCCACAGCTTTATAATAGTAATAGTTTATATTGGTTATGTGGCAGATGTTGCGTGCTCTCTCTCTCTCTCTCTCTCTCTCTCTCTCTCTCTCTCTCTCTCTCATTAACATGCTTAAATACTTGTGCTATAAAATAATATAAAAGCTTTTTTAGTCCTCGTGTATGAGATTTAAGGTTTGGGACTGCTGAAGTCTGTTCCCAAATGAAAGCATCAGAGTTAACGTCATTTGCTACTGTTTTTAATGATGCACGACTCGCATCAACAGGTGAAAATCTGATCTACCTGCTTACACTGTAGACACAAGGGCACAGATCCTGTTCATATCAGATACATTTCCACATATGAAAAAGGCCTGAATCTGATTTGAGTAAATCGGAATCTATGTGTTTTTTCCTGCCTACATGTACATGGGCCATATACGTGTGCCACGTGGGAGAATTGAGTCACTTGAACCATGCAGTGTAAATGCAGAATTGAGTCACTTGAACCATGCAGTGTAAATGCAGTGTAAACGACACTCAAATTCACCCTATATAGTCCTTTACTTCTAGTAGTGCTTAAGTGATACCTCTGTATCGGTGTGATTTAACTTATAGGAAGTGTTTACTACAATGAAAAGTATTTTTTTTGCTTTTAGAGTAAAATAATCAACACTAGATTTAAACCCTGAACACCTAACTGTCGTGTTATTTTAATTGGCCAATAATTTTATATATATACAAAGTGGCTTTTTATCCTGATACAAGGCATCGCCTTCACAAAACAATGTTTGAACCATTGGGTGTGCATATGGTCCTCCAGAATAGTTTGGTAGTCCTTGGCAGTGGCGCACCCATCTAGCCCAAGTATTAGGTCAAATCCCAGTTCCAAGCACACCAATGGATGACCTGACCCATTGCATCTGTCTGTTCTTTCACTGCTGAGTACTCCTGGGTAAATTTCTTGACAGTGTGACCGAATAGACCTTCCTTTGTATATATAAGTGTAAAAAAAAAGTGAGCTTAGTCAGTCACCGTGTGGAGATCATGCATGGTGCCTGGGGAAAAACATCCCAAAAAACCAAGTTACATGCTTTGGACAACAATTGTTCCTGCTTATCTCTCCAGGCTGCGGTGCCTTGTGGGCAAAGATTGACGGCAATGGTACACTCTACCTGGGGGATAGTATCTTACCCCCTGGCTGTCCACAATCAAGGGTTGTGAGGGTGAAAATGCATGACATAGCGGGATGGAAAAAGTGCCCAGCTCAACTGCCGCTGAATGCATCGTCACCCACCTGGATACTGGAACACTGAAAACTCAACCAGCAACTCAGGTTGCAGTAGTATCTCTTCAGTATGAATGAAGGCTATGAAGCAAGAAGTCTGGCTTGCTCTCCTTCAGGAGATGCACTTGCCAGTTCATAGACATTAATTGGCCTTTTTTCTTCAGAGTGATTGGTCTTCTGGCGATTTCCCCATAATGCTGTTCTGACAAAACTTCCTGATGAGAATGGGAACTAGTCCTACATTCAGACTGATGTTCAAATAATGTTGTCTATCAACAATGTGAGAACTAAAAAATCAGTGACAATATGTGGTGATTTAACTTTGTTTTGAAAAGCCTTTAAATCCCACTTATTTAAGAGAACTTAAACCGTTTAAGTTCAAAAATTAACGTTTATGAATAATGTGAACTTATTGTATTTGTGTTGCACATTAATCAATCAGCACTTACATAATCACTTATTATTATTGTTTAAAATTCATTTAAAGTTCATAACTTTCTAATAACTACAAAGAACTTCCAGTAAATTGTGAGTAAAATATACAAGGTTCCCCAAAGCAGACACTTTGGAAATATGTGACCAAGGATACATTTTTGAGAACTCAAATAGTCAAATAGTCAATCTCAAATAGTTTACTGGGTCATGTAAATAAAGGTGCCATTTCTCGCAATTCCCCCAGAAGCCGCAGTGTACATTTCTGCAAATTTCAAGGTCCTTCTCGCCTGCATCCAGGAAAGAAGTCAATTGGTTTGTTGTGCATAATATATCAGCTTGATATCAACAGATCTATCCGCACCCTTGCCTAAACCCAATCGATAGTGTTTTCAAAAGCATTCAACCCCAAATCAGAAAAAAAGGTTGTGACAGTATGGAAAACACTAATAAAAATGCAGTGATTTCCAAATTACTTTGACTTGTATTTCATTGCAGACAATATGAACACAAAATATTTCATGTTTTATCTGGTCAACTTCATTTCATTTGTTAATATACATCCTTTCCTGTCATTCAGACCTGCAACACATTCCAAAAGAAAGTTGAGACAGGAGCAATTTAGAGCTAGTAATCAGGTATTTCGGGTATTTCTGGGGAGAAATGGACGTTGTGGGTTCTGGAGCAAATAAGAAAAGGATCATCCTGACTGTTACCAGCAATAAGTCCAAATGCCAGGGTCTGTCATGATAGTGCCCTTGGCAAAGGTAACTTGCACTTCTGTGATGGCATGGCACCAGTAATGTTGAAACGAACAAAAAAATCCCTAAACATCTTTAAGTGCTGTGAAGCAACATTACAAAGTGGTAAATTCTTTACCTTTCCACTTTTTTTTAAACTGTGTTGCCAGAACCAAAATTGCAATACATCTTTATTTAATAAATAAATAAATAAAAAGTCATGAGGAACACATTAAATAATGTGCTGTTGTATTGTCTGCAATGAAATTGTCACGATCACCAGCAATCTAACTTCCAGAGATTGCTAGTACACACACATTTCACATAACTACAAATCCGCCTTTTTAAGAACTACATCTCATGCAGCACACACACACTCCTGCTCCAAGTCTCTACTGATAGCACACACACCATCTGAGGATTGTCAAGGACTGATTAGACACATTATTTAATCCACACAGAAACACTCACTGTTGCTGAGTCTTGTTTGCTTCCAGTGACATTACAATGCGTTTCCTTGGTCTTGTTTTCCCGTGTTTGTACCTTTGCCTTGCTAATCTGTTCATCCCTGCCTGCCGCCAGCCTTCTGACTTCTTGCCTGTCTTCGACCACGTTTCTGGACTGTCTGTATGCATCTGTTTGCACCTGTTGACCATTGCTTACCTGACATCTCCATTAAACCTGCATGTGGCTCCGCATCTCAGTTGTCAGTGTCGCTCCCCGTGTTACAGAAATACAAGACAAAGTAAATTTAGAAATAACTTCTTTCTTTTTTATATTTGCGTTTTCCATACTGTCCCAACTTTTTCTTATTTTGGGTTGTAGAAGAGAAACCCATCGTGGCCTTGTGCTTCTACCACAATCTCGGTTATCAAGAATGTATCCCTGGGGACAGGGATGTCTTTATTCTCCCTATTCCTAAGATTAAAAGTCTTGTGGGATGGGTTAAGGGAAGAATACAGTTCTGACAGATATAAAAAACATTTTTACCTTTCTTTGATGAGAATATCTGGATACCAAAACCAGTCTTTTCTTGCTTGAAATCTTGATATTTTACAAAAGTAATAAAAGTCCCACAAATAAATTTTATTTTGCCAAAGCTGCAAATTTAAAAATATTAATTTCACAGTGATTATAAACGGGTCAGTTCATATCATTGTCACTGTTTATTGCACATTTATTGAACTGTGTGTTTATTTGTGTCCACAGACTCCACACTTAAGGCACTGATGAAGTTAATTGGATGATTAACTGATTAAATGATGACTGTACATCTGGGGCCAGTTTTTTTCATGGGATGCTACTCAATTATTTATCAACGTTTCCTTTCTTAACTCTTAACACCACCCCTTCAAGATGCAAGGGAAGGACAAAGTAAAAGATGTGAGCACAGGAATTGAATCAAGTGAAATTATATATTTTACTTTCCATTTAACTTCTCTTCAAAGTATTGAATGAATATCCTTTATACCAACTGGATTTACCTTACAGATTAGATTTAATTCGATTATGTCATACACTTCTGTCCGGTTTGCAATGGCTGCATAGCTGATTGTGGTTTCATAGTTCGATCCACTCTTAAAATATGTTATTAAACATATAAAATATGTAACACAACATGTGTTACTTAACATAATTGTGTGTTAAGGACAGCGTATTTTGTGTTACCTTTAACTAAACCAGTGTATTGTTCTTTATAAACTGCAAAAAATGCTTTTCTTACTAACAGTTTTTGGGTAATACCTTAGATTACAACCCACAAAGAACCATGTAAGTATAGTGAATGTACAGTTTTCTATAAACA
>CAIGQQ010038027.1:4296497-4308945 GCA_903798035.1 Danio albolineatus | reverse complement strand
TATATATACCCCAGCCCCGCGGCCGGACCGACCGACTAGAAAGTTTTTATGTGGAGGATATAAGAAGGAAAAACCACAGTGGGCTCACGCACTGCGTGCGCCTTCGCCCTCATTGTGCATGTTATGGCCACCTACCAGCGCTACCAAGCGCAGGTGCTGGCCCTGCTGCACAAGGATGGTTCCGACCCGGGACTGAGCATGAGCTCCGCAACCGACTATGCTCTGCGTTCTACTAAGTCGGCTGCGTGTGCCCTGGGACAGACGATGGTCACATTAGTGGTCCAGGAATGCCTCCTCTGGCTAAACCTGGTGATATGCGCGATGTTGATAGAGTTCGCTCTCTCAACACACCCATATCCCAGGCTGGCCTGTACGGCGATACCGTCAGTGAATTCGCCCAGGAATTCACACCGGTGAAAGAGCAGTCAGTGAGGTCATCTGTCGGCGGGATCATAAGACTCAGTATCTTTAAGATTTCTGTCCAGGTAGACAGCTCTGCTGGTCGCGTTCGTATCGGTCAAATGGGCGGGTATCTGGAGGCATTTTCGGTCGGCGAAAGGTGCCAGCGTTTGGGCCGGCCCACTCTCACGTTTTTTCTGAGACCCCAGCCCACCTAGCTGCCTGAGGTTCCTACGGCATTTGTTCTAGACTACGTAGTGAACCTGCAAGCGCTGCCCACGGAGGAGGCAGACCCAGCCCCCTTTTTATTGCTGTGTCCTGTTCGCGCTTTGCATATCATACAGACCGTACCCAGAGCTAAGATCCTCTGAGCAGCTCTTTTATCTGTTACGATGATCGGTAGAAGGGAAGTGCCGTATCCAAACAGGTTGGTACTACCCACTGATCAGTGGATGCCATCTCCCTCGCTTATTAGAGCCATGGCGAGCCGTGTCCCCCAAGGGAGAGAGCGTGCTCCACTCGGAGCGCACATCCTCTTGGGCGTTAGCACGTGGCGCCTCTCTAAAACAGACATTATAGAGCTGTGGGCTGGGCAACACCTAATACATTACGAGATTTTTTATCTTGAGGGGAGCCAATTTCCTTACGTGTGCTGGAATATCGCGGTGAATGAGCAAATCCGGTTAGGTGTTGTAAACGCTTGCTGCGCCTTTCTCTCTAACACAGATACGTGCGCTATCATAATTCTGTTAGTTGAGTTATTTGACGAACGCTACATAGTTCGTCCGAGGCCCCCAGCATCTGACTCAGCGGAGGAGTCAGCTGCTTGGCTCATTACGTTGTTGGCATGCCCACTCAGTCAGCCCCCGTTCTGGGTATAGGTGCCTGCTATGCGCGATCCCCACTGGTGATCTCATATGCTTCACTCAGTCATGGTATAGTTCCTTTATCTTAGACGGGCTTGGGTCTTCCCTCCCCGGTAACCATCAATAATATGTTTCCCCCCTTTTTTTAGGGTTAGGACAGGGTCTTTGCCACCAGGTCTCCCCATTATTGGGCAACAGGTGGCCTCCGCAGCGTCCTCCCAATCGGGACTGCACGCTTCCCAATGTCTTGTCGTATTCTAAATTCCTAAAGATTATCTAGGTGCATTTTTTATGACTCCCAAAAAATGTAAATAAACCTTTAATCTTCACAGGTAAGTAAAGGTAAGTAAGGGCCAGGGGACATGTTGGAAGACTGCGTCCCTGGTGATGATGGTGCGCTCACGCTGAGAGCTTGGCTAACCTTTCACCAGTGACGTCGTAAGGTTCAATCACTGTGGCGTTTTCCATAGGAGCGTCTGTCTGTCTGATTAAACTATGTATAATGCAGGGCTGTCCAAACTCTGTCCTGGAGGGCCGGTGTCCTGCGAAGTTGGTAACACTTTGTAAGAACTGGCTATATCTCTCCATGATAATAAACCCTGAAAATTGTTATGGAATTCCACGAGACAAGACCACGAGAATGGTCAGGCACTAAAGCAATGAACTGGCTAATCTGAGAAGAAAATCAGAAGACCAGCTGTTCAACTGTTCTATTCAAATCATCCTGAGCTTATCTTCCTGACTGTATGTCCTTGCTCCATCAGAGTAGATCATTTACATTTCTTGTAGTTTTATATTCATGTTTGGTATCATTTTAAATGTCTCTGTGTGATTGGTAAAGTGGTCTTAAGGTCACTGTGATATTTCACTTGTATTTGTTGATTTGGTTTTGACTTTGATGAAATCTCTGCCAGATTCACCCCCCCTCCAGAGATGATTAACACATCAATACACTAGGCAAGGGTCACTGTGACGCCCTGTTGGGTATATAAGGTAAAGATGTTGTATAGATCGGGGGATTCTGTAACCAGAAGACCCCGTTGCAATGTATAAGTTTCTGAGCTCTGCATCAGAGCTTATTTGTTGCAATGTCTTTCTACATGGTCAGGTATTAATCTTTAACTCTGTTGTACAATCTAAATTGGCTTATCTTGTGTAATTATGTGAATTGGAATGGAAAATCTTTGCCTGACAAATAAATGTAAAATTCTTGTTTAAACTCTCATATCTCCTGACAATCACTGACTTAATATGATATAATCTAGTAGCTAAATCGAACTTTCTTTATGTATGAGCATTCAAATGATAATAAATTGGAATCAGATTAAATTCAGAGTTGGAAACTAATTAAAATACGTTTTCATAAGTAAAATATTTCTTTTCACATGTGCTAAAAGGCTTACATGCATTTACCTTCACCCATACTGTTAGCTCCGTCATTGGACTACCAGATGGACTCTTACACTTTATTTCTATGGTCCATTTGAGTATCAGTAGACTGTCTACTTAATATCTGTTGATACTGACATTCAACAGACATTTAACTGACCATAAGAAACTTTGCAAGTACATGTCAACTTATACTAACCCCAACCCCTAACCCCAACCTAACAGTCGACTTATAATCTAATGAGAATTAGCTGCAATGTAACATAAATTCAACAAACCCACCATCAAAACAAAGTGTGACCACAAAGTTTAGTTCCAACCCCAATAAAAAACACACCTGGGCTAGCTAATCAAGCTCTTACTAGGCTTTCTAGAAATATCTTTGCAGGTGTGTTGAGGCAAATTGGAGCTAAAATCTGCAGGATTAAAACAACAAATCTACAACATCATCCCAATCTCTTTATGGTCAATTCTGTCTTTTTTATGTAACAGAGTGTGTAGCCTCTCGCTGACCTTTAGAGACGCCATTAGGTTGTAAATTAAACATTATTACATCGGTAACTAATCATGGCATTCATTTTCATGAGGAGTTGTTTCATTTTAGCTGCGGCTACGGTTTAGCTGGCCTAATCTAACTCGCGCTAGGTTCACGTGCACTGTGGGCATTGGCCGTGATTGTCATGACAACAGCCATTTGCACTGTACCTCTGCCTCAAAACAAAAATTTAATGAAAGGACATCGTTCAGCGATGTGATTATTTCCTACTTTAAGGATGTAATGACACTAGTGTAATATCCGCTTATGAGGCAGTCGCATTCTAGAGAAACTGCCTTGAAGTGAAGAGCACTTTTAATTTTTACGTACATCTTCACTTTAGAATTTCTCTAAGAGAGCTAACAGAGTCAAGAGATTGAGGCCCCGTTTACAGTAATGCGTTTTCATTTTAAAACGCATACGTTTTACTACAATTACGCCATCCGTCCACACTACGCCGGAGTTTTCGAGCCCCGAAAACGGAGCGTTTTGGAAACGCTGGAGAGGCTGTTTTCATTCTAAAACACTGCTGCTCCATCTCAGTGTGGATGGGGGAAAACGGAGACGTCTGAGGCGTGGCTGTTGGACACAGAAATGGGAGTGTTGTTTGAACTATTGTCCATTTTAGGCGCCATCGTGCTGTTAAACTCTGCCTTTTTTACTACAACAGCTGCATATATTCGCAAGAGGCACTAGCTAATCGCTCGCTCGCGTTTAAAGTGGCGGAAGCCCTATTTAGAACGCCGGTTTTGGGTAACACCGGGAAGAACCAGCGAGACACGTGCTTCCTGTTTATACTGGAACGCGCATGCCCAGAGTGCGCGAATGGTCACGTGATATATGTATTTGGTGGAGTAGTGTAGACGGAGATGTGTTCAGAAACGCTGAGTGAAACGCTAGTGTGGACGCGGATCGTTTTCATGCTAAAACGCCGTTTTAAAACTAAGACGCACTAGTGTAAACGGGGCCTGAGTACACATTTTACAAGATAACACATTATCATTTGCCAGTCATATGTCATTACTTATTTGCTTGCAATAGACTGACATTGCAAATGCAAAGTGGAGTTAAACTATTTTAAGCCCTTTTAAAGATTTAATTGCATGAAAATGTTCAACAGACTGGTTAAAAAGACTAGTACCACTAGTAAGACTAGTTTATCACGTTAAAATAAAGGATTTGCTTAATAATTGCAACGTCCTGCATTTTCAGTACTGTTCTTTCACTGTTTCTGTGGACACATAATTTTACATAGTACTTATGATATAAATAAACGATGCATATCTAATTTTTGGTCTTAAATGGAAAAGCTACATTTCATATTTTAATTAGACTGTTTTATTTCATTTTAAGTTAGAATGTTTTGTATAAATAAATGTATACAATATTTAATTTAATTAAACCAAATATATTTTGGTCAACTAAATCTAGAGTGGATTTAGTCGACTAAAATCTTATCAAATGTTGTCCACTAAAACTAAAATAATTCAGAAGACTAAAATATGACAAAAACTAAAATGGAATTTTAGTCAAAAGACTACAACTAAAACTAAATCAAATTTTGCTTTCAAAATTAACACTGGTATAGTATTTAAGACGTTTCCACAATCACAGGTTTTCATGTAGACTATAATTTATGAAGATGAAAATGTGTGAAGAAAAAAATATATATATATATATTTTTTTTTATTATTGTTGTACTCGAATTTAGTTTGCATAGGCAATTTTCATGTTTGTACATAAAGTTTTATAAATGAGACCATGCCCTCTCACCGTTCACTGTCTTCACTACTCATTTTAGGAGCTCCTATGTGGGAGTCAAGACTGATGTGGCTCAGTGCTCATGCTACCGTCCTTGCTGTGTTCACATGGCTCTTGACCATTGTAAAGCTTTATGTGCATTGCATAATTCCTAATCAACACTTAAATAATGATTAAATTAACTCCAGCACTGCTTCAGTGATGCTAAAACACTCAAATGTGGACACATATAATCACATTTAATCATGTTTCTTAAACTTGTTTAAATATTATAACAACAGTACAATGGAGGTTTAAGAACACTTACCGTAATTAGTTTGACCTGTGTTGAGAGGCTTTGGGCTTTTTCGTTCTGTAGATAAACAAGGGGTTAAATGATGACATCACATACATACACACACATATATATGTATGTATGACAAGATATAAATTGCTGGGCACATACCACTTGTATGATGGATGTCACAAACATGTCCACATAAACATCGGTAGGACTGTATAAGTATGCAGGTCTCATGTAGTTTGCCTTTTTGTCCAGATCGACAAGATTGAATAAAGTTTTATAAATGGTATCATAATCTTGCCATTTGCAGTCTGTATAACCACTCTCATACGTTGTGCTGGGCCTTTGTGTCGTGTTCAGACTTACAGTCAAGTTGAGACTTTCAGTCGTGTTGAGACTTACTGTTACGTTGAGACTTTCAGTCAAGTTTAGACTTTCAGTCATGTTGAGACTTTTAGTCAAGTTTAGACTTTCAGTCAAGTTGAGACTTTCTGTCAGAACAGAGAATAATTTTAAGCAACTAGTGACCAACTATGGCAAAATTTCGAAATATTTTACAAGAGGCCCTTACAACAATAGTGAAACAAATATATTTTAATCAGAATTTTTCAATCACAAAGTCAAAAAAGTGTCTATAATGAAATTCTTAAACAAGATAGTTAAGTTTTTAATTGAGTGTTGATTGAGCCTTACTGACAGCAGAATCGCTGATGAGAAACAAAACTACAACTGACTCCTAATCAACTGAAATAAACAGAATGAATCTCTCAAACTCTCAGCATAGGATACTGAAACATCACCACATACAGAATCAGCAGCTGAAAATACTCGTTTTGTTAGATGTCACCATTGTGTAGAACAGTGTTTACTTTACTTGGGCTCTTGACCTTTCAATGATCATGTTATTCTCTCATTATAATAAATATACATATAAATATAGTGGTGTAATTCTCTAAATCTTGGATTATTACACCATTATGATGTTGATTTTACTTTAATTATAATAAATGTCCTGTGGTTCTAGAGAATACGACCCAGCAGTGCATCAGGTTATAAAAACACATTGAACATCTAAATCTCTTCTCTACAACAAGACTTCTCTACAACAAGACCAGACCAGGAACACTTTAACAAAGGAGATTGGTCTGGCCAAAAAGAATTATGCAAAAAAGCTGGAAAACCAGTTTTCTGCTAACGACTCTGCATCAGTGTGGACTGGTCTGCGAACCATCACGAATTTCAAATCATCTCCCCCCAGTATTGATGGCAGTAAACTTCTCGCTAACGACCTGAACACGTTCTACTGCAGATTCGACACCTTCGACCAGACACCCTCTACACAGCCATCAACACCTCTAGCCACCTCCAGCCAAATCCGCCCTGACCATCTTTATACACAGCCATCAACACCTACAGACATCTCCCTCTCCCCCCCTGATCTTCAGATCAGTGAGGATAATGTGCGTCAGGTCTTCAGTAAGCAGAAGAGAAGGAAAGCGCCAGGCCCAGACGGTGTCTCACCAGCCTGTCTGAGAACCTGTGCTGACCAGCTGGCTCCCATTTTCTCGCAGATCTTCAACAGATCATTGGAACAGCGCATAGTTCCACCCTGCTTCAAACGCTCCACCATCATCCCAATCCAGAAGAAACAAAAGATCACCGGACTCAACGACTACAGACCTGTCGCCTTAACATCTGTGGTCATGAAGTCATTTGAAAGACTGGTTCTAGCATATCTGAAAGACATCACCGGACCTCTGCTGGACCCCCTGCAGTTTGCCTATAGAGCAAACCGGTCTGTGGATGATGCAGTCAACATGGGACTGCATTATACCCTACAACATCTGGACAAACCAGGGAACTATGCAAGGATTCTGTTTGTGGACTTCAGTTCTGCCTTTAATACCATCGTCCCATCACTGCTCGAGCACAAACTGACCCAGCTCTCTGTTCCTAGCTCTGTCTGTCAGTGGATCACCAGCTTTCTGACAGATAGACAACAGCTAGTCAGAATGGGCAAAATCACGTCTGACAGCCGCACCATCAGTACTGGTGCCCCCCAAGGATGTGTTCTCTCCCCACTGCTCTTCTCCCTGTACACCAACGACTGCACAGCAAAAGACCCCTCCGTCAAGCTCCTGAAGTTTGCGGACGACACTACTGTTATCGGCCTCATCCGGAACGGTGAGGAGTCTGCATACAGACAGGAGGTGGAGCGGCTAGCTTTATGGTGCAGTTACAACAACCTGGAGCTGAACACGCTCAAAACGGTGGAGATGATAGTGGACTTCAGGAGAAACCCCCCTGCACTCCCCCCGCTCACCATCATGGACAGCACTGTGGCTGCAGTGGAGTCATTCAGGTTCCTGGGCACCACCATCTCTCAGGATCTGAAGTGGGACACTCACATAGACTCTATTGTGAAGAAAGCCCAGCAGAGACTGTACTTCCTCCGTCAGCTGAGGAAGTTTAACCTGCCACAGGAGCTGCTCGTACAGTTTTACTCAGCTGTCATCCAGTCCATCCTCTGCACTTCAATCACCGTCTGGTTCGCCTCAGCAGCCAAATCTGACCTCCGTAGACTACAGCGAATAGTCCGGACTGCTGAACGAATAACTGGCACTACCCTTCCTACACTTCAAGAACTGTACTCTTCCACAGTGAGTAAAAGGGCTCGCAAAATCACCCTGGACGCCTCACACCCAGCACACTTCCTGTTTCAACTGTTACCGTCTGGCCGGCGCTACAGAGCACCGAGCACAAAAACTGCCAGACACGGGAAAAGTTTCTTTCCTCAGGCCATCTACCTCATGAACAGTTAATATTTCTCTATTGTGCAAGAAATGTGCAATACTTTCTCACACGCACTTGTACACAGCACCTTATAATAATATACAATGCAATACTTTTCCTTACGCATTTGTACACAGCACCTTATAACAATATATAATGCAATACTTACTCTTTTGCACACAGCACCTTATAACCTGTATATTTATAACAAATCTGTACATACATTTCAACATCCAGATCGTTGGACTGCATCTCTGTTTAATGTCTATTGTCTTTTATAATATTTATTCTGTGTTGTCACTTGTCACTTTATGTACACTGGAAGCTTCTGTAGCCAAAGCAAATTCCTTGTGTGTGTGAAGCACACTTGGCAATAAAACTGATTCTGATTCTGATTCTGATTCTAAATCACTTCACAAAGACAAGCATCCAGAATCAGCATATGAATCTTAACAATGGTGACGTGCTTCATGCTGCAGTGCATTCTGCTATAATCATCAGTGTTCTGCACATTCCCTTAAATAAGTAATTAGTTATAGTTACTAGTTATTTCTCACAATTAGTAACTCATTCATTCATTCATTTTCTTTTTCGGCTTAGTCCCTTTATTAATCCGGGGTCGCCACAGCGGAATGAACCGCCAACTTATCCAGCATTTGTTTTACGCAGCGGATGCCATTCCAGCCACAACCCATCTCTGGGAAACACATCCACACATTGTCATTCACACACATACACTACGGACAATTTAGCTTACCCAATTCACCTGTACCGCATGTCTTTGGACTGTGGGGGAAACCGGAGCACCCGGAGGAAACCCACGCAACCACGGGGAGAACATGCAAACTCCACACAGAAATGCCAACTGGCCACAATTAGTAACTGAGTTACATAATTATAAAAGTAACTATTTGCCAGGGAAAGAAACTATTGCGTTACTTTAAACAAAATCTAATGTCAAATGATTATAAAATAAATATTTCTGAGTAGTAAATGTTTGCGTTGGAGAAAAATTCTGTTTTATTTGCTTCGTTGTCTCCTTTGGTAGCAAAGCTCACGTTATCACCTGCGTAGCAACTAATTTTGTGGCGGCATGTGACGACGTGAGGTGCTTCATTAGATTATAATTACTTGTTACCGAGGCAGAAAGACTCTTTTTATTTTAAATTTTTTTTTTTTTTTCCTGGGCATTTCATACCGTTGCACGATTCATAAACATGTGTGCCTTTCACCTCATTCGTTTTCTTGTCAGCTTAGTCCCTTTATTAATCTGGGGTCGCCACAGCGGAATGATCCGCTAACTTATACAGCATTTGTTTTATGCAGCGGATGCCCTTTCAGCCACAACCCATCTCTGGGAAACATCCATACATTCTCTTTCACACACAACTACGGACAATTTAGCCTACCCAATTCACCTGTACCGCATGTCTTTGGACTTGTGGGGGAAACCGGAGCACCCGGAGGAAACCCACGTGACCACGGGGAGAACATGCAAACTCCACACAGAAATGCCAACTTACCCAGCCGAGGCTCAAACCAGCGACCTTCTTGCTATGAGGCGAACGTGCTTCTCACTACGCCACCGTGGCGCCCGCCTTTCACCTCAATGAGGGAAAAATAGAGCTTATATTTCCAGCTTTCAAACACTACCTTTGAACTTGTTGGATTTCATCTGATTACTTGTTACTGAAAAAAGTATTGCCGTTAATATCGCCATTTATTTAAAGCGCCTTTTATTCCCATTACTGATAATCAAACAAAACTCATCCATGGCTCCAAGCATGCATTGAAGCAAGAAATGTGTCACCACTGCTGAGCTTCATACGCTAATTCTTGATGTTTGTGTGTTTAAAGTGATACGTGTGACTTGTTCAAAATGTGTGCAATGTGCTTTTAAAGCCCGATTAAAGCAAATCATGATCGGAGAATAAATTAATGTGCAACATCATAAAGTCATAGCACTGCATAATAATTTAATCTTTGAACACTGCGTCTCATTTCTCTGGTCATAACACAGTAATCAAGAAGAAACTGGCAAAAGAAGAGTCAAAGTTCTCAAGAAAAGCAAACACTGTTCTCCACAATAGTGACGTCTAACGAAACTAGTATTTTTTTGTGTTGTTAATAAATTCTACTAACACCTTTTGTAGACATCTTACAGAAATAAAGTCAAACAGGTTAGTAATAAATGAAGCTTCTGGTGCTGTTTGTGGAGTTGTTCAATGGTCCCCTGCTGAGATTTTGAGAGATTTATGAGATTTTATGTGTTTTATTTCAGTTGATTTCATCTAAGGTGACTAAAGTAAGTTGTAGATTTATGTTTCTCCTCAGTGATTCTGCTGGTTAACAGCGGGCATTCATCAGTGATGCTCAAACAACAGTTAATCAATTACTTAGTTATATCAATAACTTCAACACAGCCTCTGTGTTATTTTAAGAATAATAGTGGGGACTCATATTGGACTCAAACTCTCAAGAGTGTTAATTTAATTTCATGGTTTAGAGCTGACTGTCAAACTCCAAACATGTTAACAAAAAATTATTTAACAACAGTGTGCTTTAAATTATATTTGGAGATCATTTGTTAATAGTACAGACATTTCTGTTAATGCTACAGCACGATGCAATGCAGGAAAACTCCTGGAAAATAGTCCTTTATATTAAAACAGAATGTTTTTCTAGATCTTTAAACAAATGTAAATATTTCAGAATGCCTAATGCTTGAACTAATGCGAACGGTACAGATAACAATATATTTTAAAAGAGACTTACCAGCTGAGGCAAGGAAAAACATTAGCCAGTGTATGTACATGTTGACGAGTGCAGAAACCTAGTGTTCTTGTAGATTAAACTGCTGACTGGTGATGGTTCTCTCTCCATCTGATGCTGGTCAGTAGGTCATATATATGCACTGAGTTAAAAACATGCCCAACCTCGCCCAGTATATACATATTCACTGAATATCTAGTGCCCAGAGGGGATATTTGTACAATGCTTGATTGAAATAATCCTTTAAGTTGAATTAGGTCATCAACTTTGAGAACAACACTATAGTAATTAGGGTATTTCACTGATAAAGTTATTTTCCACAATATACAGTGGTGTGAAAAAGTTGCTCCCTTACTGATTTCTGTCACACTTTTATGTTTCAGATCATCAAACTAAAGTAATCACATCATGGAGTTTTGAAATGAAGGTTTTTGTTATTAAAGGAAAACAAAATACAAAATTACATAGCTTTGGATCATTGTCCGACTGTAGAAGTCCACCTCAACTTGAGGTCACTAATAGATTGTCGGACATTCTCCTTCAGGATATTTTGGTGCACAGCAGAATTCATGCTTCCATTTATCACACCAAGTCTTTCAGGTCCTGAAGCAGCAAAACAGCCCACCAAAATGTCCCACCACCACATTTTACTGTTGAAATGATGCTCTTCTTCTGAAATGTGTTATTTTCATGCCACACATAATGGGCTTTTTCCCAATAGTCTTGGGAATCATCAAGTTGTTTTCTGGAAAAACTAATACAAGCCTTTATGTTCTTTTTTTCTCAGCAGTGGTTTTTGTCTTCGAAATTTTCCCCAGTCTCTTTCTTATGGTGGAGTCATGAACACTCACCTTAACTGAGGCAAGAAAGGCCTGCAGTTCTTTAGATGTTGTCGTGTTTTTTATTTTTTTGTTGTTTGTTTTCTTCTTTTAAAATATTTTAGAGACGCCGCTTTGAATTTCTATATTTATGAGTTACTATGAACTAATCTGTAATTCAGTATGACTAACACCTGGGGACATACTTCACCAGAATTAAACCATTATATAGATTTATGTAAAGGATAATCCTTAAGCTGTAAGGAAATATGATAATGAGCATTGACTGAGAATCACCCTGGATAATTCCTGGGTATTATCTTTTCTGATGAAAATGCCATTTGTCTTTATAATTTGGGTGAGCCTTCTAAATATACAAGAAGAGATGCGTACAATGCATTTGATTTCATGGCCCTATGTGTTTGATTTAACTGTCAGAATATGCTTTTTTTTATGGAAGAGGGAAACTTTAAACTTGTTTAACTGAAAAAATGCTAACTACATTATATGATGTATTTTTTCTTTACTATGCTAAAATCAATTTAAAAAAACAGGAAACATGTTGCATATATTGACTTAAATTTAAAAACTTTAAGTTTTTAAGAAAATGACCGGCTGGGACTCGAACCAACGACTTTCTTTCTTGCCCACTGAACATGTCACAAATTTATGACAACAAACTCCAGATGAGTCTTGCGAGTGTCTCCTTTAGGTGCATCGTGAATATCATTTAGTCTGACATCATTACAACTTGGGCTGGGTGGTGTGTGTGTGTGTGTGTGTGTGTGTGTGTGTGTGTGTGTGTGTGTGTGTGTGTATATGTATATATATA
>CAIGQQ010038027.1:4276325-4296397 GCA_903798035.1 Danio albolineatus | reverse complement strand
TATATATATATATATATATATATATATATATATGGCGCCACGGTGGTGTAGTGAGTAGCACATTCGCCTCACAGCAAGAAGGTCGATGGTTCGATCCCTGGCTGGGTCAGTTGACATTTCTGTGTGGAGTTTGCATGTTCTCCCCGTGTTCGTGTGGGTTTCCTCCGGGTGCTCTGGTTTCCCCCACAGTCCAAAGACATGCGGTACAGGTGAATTGGGTAGGCTAAATTGTCCGTAGTGTATGAGTGTGAGTGAGTGTGTATGGATGTTTCCCAGAGATGGGTTGTGGCTGGAAGGGCATCCGCTGCGTAAAACAAATGCTGGATAAGTTGGCGGTTCATTCCGCTGTAGCGACCCCGGATTAATAAAGGGAAAATGAACGAATATATATATATATATGATGATGAAAATTAACTAGTAACTATTTACTTGAGTAATTTTTTCATCAGCTACTTTTTTACTCTTACTCGAGTAACTTTTAAAATTGCTACTTTTACTTTTACTTGAGTAAAAATTTCAGCAAGTACTTGTACTTTTACTTGAGTATAGATTTTGGATACTCTACCCACCTCTGGTTATGAGTTATTGACTTGGCTGAGACTTGACCCACATATGGTCCATGTTTGGCCCTTTTCTGGAAGTCAGACTTGGTCCAGTCATGTACCGAAATTAACTGTGGCATGTAGGCCAAGCAAAACCTGATTGTGTGGGCCAGAGCTGGGCTAGAGATATTTTGCTATGTGGCCAGCTAAACAAGCTACAGCTGTAGCATTCTGATTAATGAATCAAGTTGCAAGTCAAAAAGTAAACATAGACACACCCACACAATACATAACACAACATACAGAATGAGCACATGGATCTGTAAACCGTGACACATTGCATTTAAAATGAGAAAAGTTAAAGAGTTGTGCATAGGGTGGACAGTATGTAAACATAGTGAACCTGCAGTTATACAGTATATAGTGTCCCTCCAAAAAGGTGATGTCGTCGTATGTGTTCTGTTACAGTGATTGTCCAAGTTAGCAATAATTAAGGAGTAAATGTAGATTGTAGGTTGTAGTTTGCATCCCCTACTGGCTGCTCTGAGTATTACACAGCCATTATCATGTGACTAACAAGGAAGTTAGTGTCTGCCATGTGGCTGTTCTCCAGCACACATAGGGGTCAGTGGGAATGAAATGGCAGATAAGTTGGCAAAACAAGTGACAGAGCAAACCACGATAGACATGGACATTAAATACAGCAAGTCTGAAATCAAAAGCATGTTTAAAGCTAAAGTAATGGGAAAATGGCAACATTTATGGAATAATGGGACCACAGGGCGTCAATATTACAACATACAGAACAAAGTCGGAAGAGGAAGGGAAACTAGTAAAAGCAAACAAGAAGAAGATATGATGACAAGAATGAGATTGAATCACACAGCACTCAACAGTACATTACATAGGATCAATAAACATGAAGATGGAATGTGTAAATGTAACAGGGACGTGAAGACCTTCTAAGGGGCAGGGGCTCAAGTGGAAAAAAGGGCACTTTTTATTAAATAATAATAATTATACTTTATTAAATAAAATATATTAAAGGATATTTCACCCTAAATTCACCATGCACCCTTAAAAGGACAGTTCATTCAAAACTGAAAATTCTGTCATTTAATCATCTTGTACTTGTTCCACACCTGTTTGACTTTTTTCTTCTGTTGAACAAAATAACATTTTGAAGAAAGCAGGAAACCTGTAACCATTGACTTTTAAGGTGTTTGTTTTTCCTGCTCTGGAAATCAGTGATTTCATGTTTATAGCTTTCTTTAAAATATCTGCTATAATATGTAATTTTTTAGTGTTCAACAAAATAAAAAAAACAAAGATATGGAACCACTTGAGGGTGAGTAAATGTTAATTTTTGGGTGAACTATCCCTCTTTAATATATTATTTTTGTTTGAGTTTTTTTTCTGTTGAACAAATATTGTGAAAAATGTAGGACACTGATAACCACTGACTTCCATAGCTAGCATGTACTTGTTTTATAGCTTCAATTAACATGATATATTCTGAATAAATGACTGCAAAAACGGGAGGGGAACATATTCACTATCCAGCTGTCATTTCTCCATTACATTAGCCTCAGCTAATAGCCTGTATGCCTATGATATTGCCCGGACTAAACTTTAGCTAACTTATTACATGGAGGAAGTTAGCAAGACAAAATTGCCTATTTGCTTTTGAGCTTTTAGATAAATAGCTGACGTTAAATTTGAGCCTCAGGTAATCTTTTGTTAACCGTTACTCACCTTCATACAATACAGATGAATGACGGATGAATGTACATCGGCGGTTCTGTAGATCATAATATACTGCAGTTACGGAGGTCAGCTAGTAACACCTGTTTTACGCACACTCCGTCTGCAGTGTGTGGATGGGCCAGACTGTAAGCTATGGCCGAGATGCAGTCCGTGTGTAGTGTAGCTGCAGGCATTGAGAGACTTTACTCCGCTGACTTTTGAGGGCGGAGTGACAATGTAAATAACGTCCTTATTAGGGCGTTCGCCTCACAAGTAGTTTCTTTTTCCAAATCGTCGGTTCGAGGCTCGCTTGGAGCGGGTAGACAAAAACCAAGATTTACTTAATTCATTATTTTTTTACTGTTTGACAGGGAAAGTTGCCCTTAAATTAAACACACATTAATTTATCCACATTATTAGTAGTATTTAAAAAATAATTATTATCCCCAGGAAAAAGGGCACTTTCTCTCCAAGAGAAAAAAGGGCAGGGGCTCAAGCACCCAAAGCCCCCCCCCCTCTGCACGTGCCTGAAATGTAATAACAACCAGGAGACAGTAGAACATGTACTGATGCACTGCTCAATATATCACACAGAAAGAAGTCGACTATTCACACAGTTACACGAAAAGCAAGTTGAACCAAACATGAAGAACATATTAAAGTTGAGCACAGGTGATGTTTGTTGTAGATATTTATATAACTTCTTGAAAGAAACAGGGTTGAACCACAGAATTTAGTAGAAGGGTTATTAATCACAAATTAGGTGTAATAGGGGAGGTATGGTGGTAATTTTGCTATTTTTTTAATTTAATTTTTTCACTATAAGAATTATGGGTTAGTTAACTCCTGATCCACACTCCAATCCAGATGGTGGCGGTAATGCTCCAAAAAGCTGGTTGCCAACCGCCATAAAACTACAAGAAGAAGAAGAAGAAGAAGATGTGACTCAGCAAGTGTTGATCTAAGTTTGTTAGAAAGTAGGTGTACAGTTAAAGAAGCAAGAAACATAGTAATGTTGGTAGAGGAAAGAATCCAAGCATATCAGAACTATATAGCAATTTATACAGATGGATCTAAAAACTCAGATGGAAAAACGGCATATGCATTTACCATCCCATGTTTGGGTATATCAGTAAATAGGAGAACATCAGACCACCTGGCAGTTTATACAGCGGAACTATTAGCAATAGCAACAGCACTACACTGGGTAGAACAAATGAAACCAAGAAATAAAATAATTCTGTGCTCGGATTCCAGTGCAGCATTATTGTCAATTCAATCATTTTCATCTCAAAGCAGACAAGACTTAATTATTGAAATATATGAAGTACTATACAGGCTTAATAAGATTAACATAGTGATTAGTTTTATGTGGATTCCTGCTCACAAGGGAATTAAAGGCAATGAAATGGCTGATTCACTTGCAAAGGATGCAAAAAAACAGGAGAATGTTAGGGAGATGTCATTCAGTAAAGAGGAGATTAAAGCAATTATTAAAGATAAAATCAGTATTAAATGGCAAAATAAGTGGAACAATACAAAAACTGGAAGACATCTTTTTAACATTCAAAAGAAAGTAGGAAGGATGAAGAGAATAAGGAGAAGTACATTGGAGGATAATGTAATCTCTAGATTAAGACTAGGGCATACTAGATTAAATAATACCCTACATGTCATCGGGAAACATCCTACTGGGTTATGTGATTTTTGTCAGGTAGAAGAGTCGATAGATCATGTATTAAGTCAATGCCAGAAATATAATAATGAAAGGAAAATCTTCAGGAAGATACAACAGGAAACAATAGAAACAAATCAAATAATCAGCCAAACAGAGAACTATAATTATTTAATTTTATTTTTAAGGGAAACTGGACTAATATATAGAATATAATAGATATAATAAATATAATTTGAGTCTCATAACCATTCCGATTCACACTCCAGTATAGTAGGTGGCGGTAATGCACCTTAAAGTTGGATGCCACCCGCCATAAAACAAGAAGAAGAAGAAGAAGATGTGGCTGTTCTGAGTTGGAGAGCAGTGAATCGACACACATCTGCGTTCATCCTCGGCCTTTAGAAGCTTCGTCGGTAGGTGTAATGGTTATTGTTCATAATACTTCAATTGTAAAAGTTTCAATTAGGAGTTTTTTTGTAATTTGTATTGTTTGAGTACATTGTATATATATTTCTCCCTGGACCATATGAGAACCAGCGTCACTGATCACCTCTATTGCATGATATCTTATTTTCATGTTATTATATGAGCAGAAAAGTTAGATTAAAAGATTTTTGAGATAAATTTTGAAGAAAGGTATTTGTGTCTGTCACGATCACCAGCAATCTAAACTTCCAGAGATCGCCGATAGACACACATTCACACAAGAACTACAAATCCACCATGTTTATGAACTACATCCCCAGTCATGCAACACACACACTCACCTGCTCCAATTTCACCACTGATTCACAAACTATTTAAACTACACAGAAACACTCGCTGTTGCTGAGTCTTACTTCTAGTGACATTTCAACACGTTCCCTTGGTCTTGTTTTACCGTGTTTGTACCTTTGCCCTGCTTTCTGTTCATTCCTGCCTGCCGCCAGCCTTCTTGCCTGTTTTCGACCACGTTTCTGGACTGTCTATATACATCTGTTTGCACCTGTTGACCATTGCTTACCTGACATCTCCATTAAACCTGCATTTGGATCCGCACCTCTGTTGTCAGTGTCACATCCAAGTGTTACAGTGTCCGAATTGTGAATGTAAATTTTACTGTTTATTTTCTTCCTATTTATAGTTTTACTCTGGCCTTATTTAAGTGTGAAAAAGGACATTCAGTGTCTGTAAAGTTAATGAGGATGAGTTTTACCTGCTGTTGAAGTATACACAGGACGTATATGGAGAACAGTACACTGTATGTGTATAAAGCCTAGGCTGCGTCCGAAACCGCCTACTACTCAGTAGGTACTACATTTGAATTTAAACGTACTACTCGGACGTTAGAAAGGTACGTTCTATACAGTATGAATGTGAGAAGTATGAATGGAACTCGGACGTACTACATCCACCATTTTGTCATGGTCACGTGACTTACCTGCGTCAGTTGCGTCGCTTCACTCCCATTCATGAATTCTCTCGCGGGGCATCATGGGATAGCGCAGCGTGCATGGGATGCGCACTTGAGAATCTCGCCGGAAGTAGTAAGTCATCCGGGTACTTCTCGCATACTGATTTTCGAATTCTATGAATTCGGACATACTACTCGGCTCGCATACTAATTTTAGCGTACTGTATAGTATGGAAGTATGCGGTTTCGGACGCAGCCCTAGTTTATACTCGACGCGTCCGCTAGTTCGCACGGCAAATATGACGTCATCGCGGAGTTTCCGGATGTTCGCTTTGGGTGCGCGCGACATGATTTCGGCTGGCGGAGCACAGGGTATTTTTTGAGACTCGAGCGAACAGTGCACGCGGCGCCGTGTCTGAGTTGAGTTGTATATGAGTCACTTTGAAGAGATTTTGTCTGAAACAGGTACGAATGTAGAGATGTCTTTATGATCAGTGATCTTAGAGATAGCCAGATGATCAATAATTATTGGTTAGAAATTGCAACAGCAGTGAGAAAGGAGGAAAGTTTTTGTTAAAAGGTTTGGAAAAACCTGAGGGATGAGTTTATTAAAGCCAAAAGAGGCTAATGGAGACCCATGTACACCCAGTCATAGGTTTAACACTGATGTATATATTACAATAGAATTTAAAACAATTTAATAGTTGCAAAACTATGATGAAGTAACAAATTATTTCTTTGATAACTGGACAGGAATATTTGAACCAATCGGTTTACAATATGATTTCGTTTTTCTAGGCTTTATTAGTGATAATGGTCAGGAATGTTGGATTATTATTGCCTTTTTAGCATAAGTAGAGGACAGAAACTAACCAGACAGTAATATGTGAATTGTGAAGCGGGCTAAATAAATAATAAAAAACATCTGTATTATTTAGTAAGTGTACTTTTTTGCTTTTATTCTTGCCATAATAAAAAATATATATTTGTCGAGGAACCCATGTTCTGTTAATATTTTAATACACTTTAATAGGTAAAACTGTCCGAGATATGAACAAAAGCAAGTGATGGATCAAAGTTTGATTTAAAAAAATCTTGAATGGTTACACAAATCTTTATAATCATTAAAATAATTTATTAAAATAATAAAAACAACTAGTTTAATAAACATCAATAATATTAATGTTATGACGTAGTTCCTGAAACTTTCTACTTCTCTGTTTATCTGTCTGACTTTACGGTCAGTTTCATTTGACCGCCCCCTGTCGTTTTAAAGAGTATCACAACAGCGAACGCGGCGAGTATAAAAGCCTCGTCCGTTTCGCGAGGTGCGCGCGCGATGCGGCGCGGCGCCAGGCGAAAGTATAAATCCAGCTTAACACATGTTCAGTGTATTAAGTGATTGTGTTGTTCCTGTACATTTTAGTTGGTTTTTAGTTTGTTTCATTCATGGTTTTGCTAGTTTTAATTTATTTAATTTTAATAAATCAATTAGTTTCAACAGCCATGTCAAAGCAGTAACTAAATCAGCATACTATCATCTCAAAAACATTGCAAGAATTAGATGCTTTGTGTCCAGTGAGGACTTAGAGAAACTTGTTCATGCTTTTATCAGCAGCAGGGTGGATTACTGTAATGGGCTCCTCACTGGCCTTCCCAAAAAGACAGTCAAACAGTTGCAGCTCATTCAGAATGCTGCGGCCAGGATTCTGACCAGAACCAGGAAATTAGAGCACATCACACCTGTCCTCAGGTCTCTACACTGGCTCCCAGTTACTTTTAGAATAGATTTTAAAGTATTACTACTTGTCTATAAATCACTAAATGGCCTAGGACCTCAATACATTACAGATATGCTGACTCAATACAAACCTAACAGATCACTCAGATCATTAGGATCATATAAACTAGAAATTCCAAGAGTTCAGTCAAAGCAGGGTGAATCTGCTTTCAGCTACTACACCCCTCGCTGCTGGAATCAGCCTCCAGAAATGATCAGATGTGCTCCTACATTAGGCACATTCACATCAAGACTGAAGACACATCTGTTTAGCTGTGCCTTTACTGAATGAGCACTGTGCTACGTCCAACAGATCGCGTTATTATGTCTTTCTTTTTCATTCTTTTATAACTTGTTTTAACTCATTTTAATCTGTTTTTATGTTTTTTATTATTTGTTTTTATTTTCTTATACTTCAATTTTATTTCTGTTTATGTAAAGCACTTTGAATTGCCACTGTGTATGAAATGTGCTATATAAATAAACTTGCCTTGCCTTATTTTTTGAACCCATTTCTATGTAGTCTTTCTACATTTAATTTAAGTTTAAGAAATTAGTAATACTTTAACAGAGTAGTGATGGGTCGTTCTTGAACGACTGGTTTATTTTGAACGAATTTTCTATGTGACTCGGGAACGATGAGTCTTCTCAGGGAGTGATTATTTTATTCGCACATGCTCACATTTGTGTAGTTCGAGGAGAAGATAAGTTTATTTTTCGAGTCCACTATCGTGTTTGAGCCGTTCGTTTATCACGTGAAGGACAAAAGCCAATCATATGCATTTAGAGCCAGAAAAAGATTTGATCTGTTCATCTCTCCAGTCCTCGGGTTTGAGTCATCTCGTTATATGCTGTCACGTGATGAACGAACGACTCAAAAACCCGAAGACTCACAAGGTGAACTAATCATGGGTGTTTCAGACTGTGTGCATTGGTCAAGCTCATATGGCACTGTCAGTGTCCTGTGAACGAACGACTCAAATTTGAAGGCGTTGAGCAGAGCTAATCATAGATAAAACACCAGGTAAACAATGAAGGATTATTTTCTCTTAGTAGCATTGCATTGTACAGTAGTACTCTAGTTATAACTTGTAGTGTGATCAACGTTTGGGCTAGCTGTGGATATGTTTAGAAGCATCTTATAACACTTTAATGTTTTTTAGGCAAATTGAACGAAATAACTTGAAAAAAGATTGGTGCATCTCGATAAACGAGACTCAAATGTCCGAGTCAGTAAAATGATCCAAACTTCCCATCACTATTAAGTTGATAGAACATGGTTAATGTCAACCAAAATTGTTTGCACGGCTCATATTAGCTTTTGTGCAAACCTTTTTGTAATAAAATAAAGTATTTGATTGGACAAACATTGAACCCAAAACCACACAAATGGAACACTAAAATGTAAAAATGTCACAGTACTGCTAAGTTCGGTAAATAGACCTTGAAGCGTCCCTGAGACGGGCCACGCGGTGGTGAGAGGAGCTGCTCTGTTCCCACTGGAGGGTTGGAATCATCATCGTCCTTCAACAACATCACGCTGCTTGCCCGAGGGTCAACGCCACCCTTATCCTTCATAAAAGAGCAGTTTCCACTTCCTTTGGGTGTGCACTTTCAGGCACTGCAGGTCAGTGACGTGCTGCCTTCCTGTGCACAGCGCCAAAAAAAAATTGCCAGTGTGGTGCAGAGTTTTTCCTCACTACGGGACTATGAAGCTGTGCATCCAGCATTGTTTCATTTTATTCATATGGATGTTTGCTTGAATGTATTTTACACTATTAGCGATGCTACAAAGTCAAGCAATGATAAATTCTACAGGTTTAAACATGCCAGAGCTAGCTCAGACATAGATTTTGTTATTAAAGTTTGGAAACAACTTTAAATACTCCATTTCAGTCATAGAGACGGCAGTCAGGAGAAGATTGAGGCTCAGTTTTGCGCTGTGTGGGTGCTATGGTGGGAAAAACCAAAACAAATGCACTTATAGGTTCACGGGGGTACCATGATGCAATATAAAAGTGCATGACAAAAATGTACTCTTTATATTTTATATGAAGTAGTTCTTGTTATAAACAATGTATCTGTGCACTTCATTATTTTGTAAAAATTGGACTCCATAACTTTACATACCTTCAAACAGCTTTTCTTTACTTTCTGGCCACATGAAATTCCTTTAGGGCAGGCATATCAGTGTCTCGTTTCTGCTCTAGATCCATCCATTTGTCAATTTTCTCTCATTGTGTAAGTGTGCTGAATGCTTTTTTTTTCAGGGGTCGCCAAACTCAGTCCTGGAGGGCCGGTGTCCTGCAGATCTTAGCTCCAACTTGCCTCAACACACCTGCAAGGATGTTTCTAGAAAGCCTGGTAAGAGTTAAATTAGCTGGCTCAGGTGTGTCTGATTGGGGTTGGAACTAAACTTTGCAGGACACCTGCCCTCTAGAACTGAGTTTGGGCACCGCTGCTTAATTTAAATGGAAATAACTTGTTAAAGGTTTGGTAGGTGAACCATGCCTAGCTTTGTCTCCTTAACCAATCACACACTCCAAAAAAAAACGTATTTAAGGCAGACCAGCCCATTTATCTCGTTCTCTCAAACCCTCCCACCCTACCTGTATTTCCTCGCTTCCCATTAACAATCCTATAACCCTCTTTTCCCTTCAAGGTTGATCGGGCATCCTACGATGATGCTCAGTGACTCAGAGTGGGGGTACTGTCTGTAGTATCTTGGTAGAGTGATTGGACCCCCGATTCAACCTACCTACCTGTTGACTATTTATCCTCTTACTTTCCCTCCCATTCATCCCACTGTTTCCCTACCTTCCCTTTCATCGCTACACCCCTGCAATAACGTGTACCTCAAAGTGTGGCGTGGTCCATGCTAGTAAATACCATATTTAAAGAAACCAGCATCCTCTCTTTCCTATATTTCTTAGCTAGAGTAGAATTTATGACCTTCTTTTGTAATGTTTTTCAAGGAATAATTAGATTCACACCCTACCACAAGGTATCTTGATAAGGTCTGCGAATGAAGCCAATGTCCACTCCAGAAAGAAAATGAATAAAATACACTTTTATTAATTAAGTAAATCCAGTGTGAAAGAAGAATGAAACAAATACATGAACAAAACTAAATCCTTTATTCTCCGCCGAGAATAAAGGGTCGCACTTTATTTTGACGGTCTGTTTGTTGAATTTAAGTTACATTGCAACTAATTCTCATTAGATTATAAGTAGACTGTTAGGTTGGGGTTAGGGGTAGGGGTAGTGTAAGTTGACATGTACTCGCAAAGTTTCTTATAGTCAGTTAAATGTCTGTTGAATGTCAGTATCAACAGATATTAAGTAGACAGTCTACTAATACTCAAATAGACCATCGAAAAAAAGTGTTACCGAATGAAGGACCTAAGACTTAAAGTATACAGAAGTCTGTTTAAGCGCACTGCTGGTTTGTACGTCCCAGCCTCGCATACAGTATTACATACAGCAAGTCTTTGAATACAGGTGTGCTTTTAATGTTATAAGTCCAGGGCTATTTTTGTGCCGGAACACTCCGGATCCGGCACCCCCACCCCCCCACCCGCTCACCACTTTCGTGTGCGACACCTCTCCATCCTCGGGTAACATGCCGGATCCGTTGCACCGATCTGTTCCAGGACTTCATATTCACGAATTAAGCACTGTATAAGTTGTTTCTGCTGATATGCTCGAGTATATCTATATCAGGATAGCTTGTAATATATCTCTAAAAATGTTAATTTACATTTGGGCGGTTCCTCAGCGTTGTTCTCCAAAGCTATACTTTTTAGCTGGCGATAATTTTTAGATAACGTTACTATATCTCTTCCAGTTTACGATTGTAACAGCTTGTTAGAAGAGTCATCTGGACCATATCCTGCTTTAGCGCCAGCAGATGGCTGGCCCATTTGAGTACATCATCCTTGACCTCTTCGAACTTTCTGTCGGAGACGCCTCTCTCGTCTCTTACGTTTTGTCTCATTGCTAATAGCTGTTTTTGTAAGCATAAGAATATCCGAATATGTAAGCGAAGTGTTGTGTCTTTTAAAACAAATGTCATTAAACCAACCAGACACTACATAAGCAATACTCGTCTTTCAACAATCCAATTAGCTCCCAAAGAAGAAAATCATGCACCGCTTTACATTTCCCCTTTCATTTCAGGACTGTTTCAATTGGAAAAGCACAATCTTAACTACAGAATGGACATAAACACTTAAAAGTGTATGATATTATGTTCCTAAATTTGCGAGATACAGATCTGAAAGAACAAGAAGAGGTTGTGAGGTGTTGATTTCATACGTATAGTGTGAGCAGTCAAGTCATGCTTGACGATCGGTCTGTACAGTGTGAGCACATGAATTGTGAGCTTTGACTTTTTAATAATAATAATAATTCCTTAGATTTATATAATACTTTTCTGGGCACTCAAAGCGCTTTACACAATGGGGGGATCTCCTCATCCACCACCATTGTGCAGCATCTACCTGGATGATGCGACGGCAGCCATTTTGCGCCAGATCGCACACCACACACCAGCTGATTGGTGGAGAGGAGACAGAGTGATAAAGCCAATTATGATATGAGGATGATATGGGATGGTTAGGAGGCCATGATGGACAGGATGCCAGGGTTAAACCCCTATTCTTTTTCGAAGAACATCCTGGGATTTTTAACGACCACAGAGAGTCAGGACCTCGGTTTAACGTGACATCCGAAAGACAGCACTTACTGAGCAGTATAGACCCTTCACTATACTGTGGTCTTAGGACCCACACAGACAGCAGGTTGGGCACCCCCTGCTGGCTTCACTAACACCACTTCCGGCTTAGCTTTCCCATGTGGTCTCCCATCCAGGTACTGATCAGGCGCAGCCCTGCTTAGCTTCAGTGGGCGACCATTTGAGAGTTGCAGAGAGCTAGCTGCCGGCAATGCATGCAATCTTCTTGTACAGTGTGAGTTGGTACAGTACCATGCTGAAATCACATGGAACTTATCCTTACTGTATATGCTCGGCATTAGCTACTAGAATGGATCAATGTCATACATTTGTGATCCAGCCAGAGGTGTAAAGTGAGCAGCAGCTGATGATCCTTTAGGAAGACAAGAACTCAGATAGGTTGCTGGGAACTGTGGTGTTTTTAACAGGGTAAAAAGAGGCATTTATTTACAATTGCATTGAGAAATTTAACCAAAGTAAGCTATAGACCTTTCAATAAGACCCCAAAGAATCATTTCAACTTGTAAAACGGGCATCCAAAGCCATCTTCATTTACTGCAGGTTAGCTCTGAAATGTTTGACATTTTATATGTGTTAGATACAAAGACAGGTGTGCACTTGAGTGAAACAACTCATTTTGAACGTAAAAAAAAGCATTGACAAATGATTAAACCTGGATTTATACTTTTCTGTCAATTGATTGGCAAATCCCACTGTGCATATTTTACATCCAGACCTGAGTTCCCAAACTGCCGTACCCGTAGGCCATTTACAGTCACTCTCCTCCTCCCTCTGGTCTGCAACTGGCCCAAAATATACCTTTTTTTTAAATTACTATTATTGTTTCTAACATTACTAACATTTTCTTTCAGAGGTGCTTGTCAGGGTATGGTGAAGGTTGTGTTACTGTATGAAGACTAACATTGGGAAATTGGCTTTATTTTATTCTGCACTGAAGTACTATGAGTCAATAAACTATGAGTCAAAGTTTGTATTAAATGCATGGAATGGCACACAAGACACCACTTATGAAACCCAAATTTTCCCTAGCACAGACAGAAACACGATAATGGTGATTATGTATAGAATAAAGAAGGCCATGTCTGTGATTCTTGCCACTCTGATCCAGTACGATGAAATCTGATCCACATTCTCATCTCTGATGGAATCTGGAGGAATCTGCTGATTTCTGACACTATCTATGAGAGGAAATACAAAACAAGACAAATGTTTTAGGGTAAATGTTTTAGTGTAGTCTGAATCATCTTAAATATGCAAATCTGTTGAATCTTTGTAAAAACAAAAATGGAAAAGTAGTCTTCGTTCTTACCATCTCGTCCAGTAACAGCAGCTGTCTTTTCCATTAATGCACCTGATCTCTCCTCAGCTCCTTTAGCCATCAGATAATTTACAAGGATGGTCTCCAGAATACTGATGCCAATGAGACTGAAAATCCCACTGCAGTAAATCCCTGTCAAGACACCAAAAGGCTTCTTTGGAACAGGCAGAGTTCAGAACAGGGTCTGAGACGTCAAGTTTTACTGGGGCTGGCAATTCTAGAGGCTTGACTTGAGCCCCATAAACAAAAAGATTTACACAAACAGAAGATGGAAGGGGCTGGAGAGTAACTGGAAGGACTTGAGGTGTAACAGGAGATAGCAGGGCTTTGGGCTGGACAGGAGAAAGCAGGGCTTGATGCATGACTAGAGCCAGTGGAGTAGACAAGGCAAAGAGCTCAGGCAGAATTGACAGTGCAGCCAACCTGGCCAGTTCAATCTTGGTCCTAGCCCGTAACATGAGCAGATGCTGTGGTGGTCATGAATGAGTGGAGAACAAGAGACTGATTGCTGAAAGATCCAGGTGATAGACCAGTCTCCGCACTGATCCCATGGGCTAGCCCACTCAGACACGCTGCCTCTCCACGATGGATGTTCATAAGCGCCTGGCACCCAGACTGTACAGCTCTGTACAAGATGTCTGGTTAAAGGAGAATTGGTCGTGTCCAGTTGAGTAGTTTTTTTCCCTCCCTTTTGTCAATTGGTGAAGTTTGTTCCTCCTTGATTGGTTTGGGACTTCTAGTGCTGCACATCGGTAGAGTTGCTCTTCAGTGTTCAGGTACAATCCATCGATGCGCAGCTCTACAGGTCCCGAACCATGCAAGCCAGTGGCGACAGTGGCGAGGAAAAAAACTTCACCAATTGGCGGAAGTCAGGAATTAAAAAACCTTGAGAGAAACCAGGCTTAGTAGGGCATGACCATTTGACCATGGCCAAACGTCTTGTGCATAGCTGCAGTCTAGTCGCCAGAGGCTGGAGAAGCGGTCCTTGGAGTGTCACAGGAATCAGTCTCATGCTGTCCACTCTTCCATGCACTACAGCAACTGCTCAGGATGCAGCCTGGTCCAGGATTATAGAACCTTGGGATTGTCTTGTCGTGGGTCTTGGATTACTTCAGTGGTGTTGCATAGTCTTTGGGGGTCTCAGCATAAGTATTCTCAGGTGGAAATAGAGAATATAGACAATAATTAGCATAGCTGCTGTTCATTTTGTATATAAACGAGATGCGCGGAGCACATTCATGCATCATACCGCTATGTGATGTATTGAGTGTATGCTTTAGCAAAAATATAAGTCTTTAATCTAGTTTTGAACTGCGAGAGTGTGTCTGAGCCTCGGACATTATCAGGAAGGCTATTCCAGAGTTTAGGAGCCATAAATGAGAAGGCTCGACCGCCTTTACTTCACTTTGCTGTTCTAGGTACTACCAGGAGCCCTGAGTTTTGAGATCTTAAAGAGCGGGTTGGATTGTAGCGAGACAGAAAGCTGGTTAGATAAACAGGTGCTAGATTATTTAAAGCTTTATAGATAAGAAGCAATATTTTAAAATCTACGAATTTTAACAGGCAGCTAGTGTTTTTGGGACATGGGATCAATGATTTTCAAAAATTTAATTGCTGTCTAATATGACACCCAGATCTTTTATAGTTGAGCTAATGCTAACTTTATATCTCTCTAATTGCAGGTCGAGTTGTGAGATCTGCTGTAAACAGGATTTAGGCCCAATAAGTAATAATTCTGTTTAGTCTGAGCTTAAGAGAAGGAAATTGTTGGTCATTCAGTCTTTAACATCTTTAATACACTCAGTTAGTTTAGACAGTTCAGACGTCTCATCAGTTTTAGTTGAAATACATAATTGAGTCTCATCTGCATAGCAGGGAAAACTGAACCCGTGTCTTCTAATAATGGCCTGACTTGTGAAAGCTGTACATAGGACTACGTTTTAAGACTGAGCCTGTGTTGATTATTTTCTTGTGCTGAACTTTGCTCTGGGGTTGAATCTGGTCTAGACTGCACCCCAGGGCTGGAGTGGACACTGTGCTTATCTGCTATTGGTGTTTGGATGAACTGGACAGCCTGTTCAAGTTCCTGCAAAACTCAGGCAACTGATTCGCAAGAGGAATTGCATTGTGCGTGGGTGTGGCTACAGATGTTGTGCTTTAGTTTTGATGGGTGGTGAGTAAAGCATGCCAGATCAGGGTAATTCCTTGGGGGGAACATTCCACCTGGCCTAGTACTGGTCAAGAATGGTCATGATGTCCAACAATAGTAATGTTTTGAATTTGGTATTTACATTTAACCCATCCAATTTAGAGCAGACAGACTAGCGGACAGCCATTTGCTGCAGCACTCAGGAGGGATGTGGGGATTAGTTGCCCAAGGGCACCTTAATTGTGGCCATTGAGTGTAGAAGATGGTGCTGTTCATTCCCTCCCCACACCTACAACTCCTTAGAGCACTGAAAACACAACCACAACCTCATTGTGATGATGTGGTAACATGGCTAAATCTGTAACTATTAGACCACAACTGCCCCCAATGGAAGAAGGAGTTGCACAAAGAGTAAGTCTATATTTAAAGACCATTCTTTCAAGTCTTTCAAGTGGATATTTTTATACAGGTTGGTTCTGATACATATGGTCAGCATGCACAAAGAGGGTGATGACACAAAAAGGTCATCACAAAATAATCTGAAGTTCACTGGAAAAGTATAGGAGAAACACTATCAACAAAAAAAGCAAAAAGAAGCGATACCAAGGGACTGAACTGATTAAGGGGTGTTGTACATAAAGAAATCATAAAGATAGATGTTTATAAATTATGTGTAACCCCACAAACAAGGGTCTCAAGAATTTATTTATTTTTTTTAATTCTTAAAGTTTTTTCCTCGCCGCTGTCGCCACTGGCTTGCATGGTTCGGGACTTGTAGAGCTGCGCATCGATGGATTTGCTCTTGAGTGTTTGAACTCTTGGTAGTGAATATTAAACCACACTGAACTGAACTAAACTGAACTCCAACACTGAAAACTGGACTGACACTGTTTCAACTTACTATAACCTTCTATGTGAAGTTGCTTTGGCACAATCTACATCAGGGCTATTCAATTGGCGGCCCGTGGGCCGAACCCGGCCCCCAAGACCATTTTTTCTGGCCCTCCAATTAGTTTGAACAAGACATCAGAAATAAATTTAGTTCAGTCGAAAAACAGCCGCTATAATTATGAAGTGCCATGCACCTGTTCAATACAGCACGAGCTGCATTTGAAGGCTGCGCAGAGCGTGAGTCACCTGACATTAAGCGAGTGGAGCTGGCAGCCGAAAATATTTGGATATGTTTGTAGAAAAGGCCTTTTGTACAATGCACTGATATTGTTGTTGGGGATGCAACGATTCGCCGATTACACAGCGCTTTAATTCGTCACGGTTAATTATTCGTAAAGGCTTCTCAATTGCGCGTTTCTGTTGCACAAACCGAAACTGCTGCAATTAAACAGTTATGCCACCTGTGCGCTAGTTTAAAGTTCCGAGCTTGTATGCCGATGCCAATACGCACGCACACTGGATATAACGGCGCGCCGTTCCACTATCACGTCCTTTCCGCACGCATGTTTATTTCTAATGTAGAATATGCCAATGTGTGCGCGCAAGCGGAACAACGCGCTCGCGTCTTTCCGGGCGCACGCATTAGAAAACATTGCGGTGAGGTATCGTGGCTTTCAGTGCAATGTAAACAAAAGATATGTTAGACGAATTATTATTAAAATGATTATGTATGTACACTGTCAGAAATAAAGGTACAGGAGCTGTCACTGGGGCAGTACCTTTTCAAAAGGTACATGTACCCAAAGAGTCCACAGTGGTACCTCAAAGGTGCATATTCGTACACAAATGTGCCTAAAAAGTACCGTTGAGGTACCATTATAGACCATTCAGATACAAATATGTACCTTTTGAAAAGGTACTGCCCCAGTGACAGCTCCTGTACCTTTATTTCTGAGAGTGTATGAACACAGATTATAACAGTTAATCTAAATACTTAGGCCTACCTAAAATAAAGCTTAAATTTACATTAGACGCGATTACCGTTAAACTATGATTATTCTTCAGACTATAATCGTACTACCAAAATCTATAAGTGTTGCATCCATAATTGTTATGCAGTTCAAAACACATGAATGTGTTTGAATGTAGAAGAAGCCTACTTAAACAATACACTGCTTTTGTTGTGCTTTGAAATAAAACATTTGAAGGTTTGTTTAAAAAAGCCACATTGTAAAATGCACTGATGTTATGTAGTTTCAAAATACAACATACATACATTTTAATGTAGAAAAAGCCAACGTGGGTGTCTTAAGGAGCATAAATGCAACATATGTAGTTCTCACTCATTTTGCAAGTCTACCTCTCCGGCCCTTCGTTTGGGATGCTTTTCATGAACCGGCCCCCATGACAAACTAATTGAATAGCCCTGATCTACATTGTAAAAGCGCTATAGAAATAAAGGTGAATTGAATTAATAAAAACAAACAATCTAGAACTTAATCAGTTATACATTTTAAAATAAACTAAGCAGCCAATAGGAATACAAAAAACTGAATATGAACCATAATAAACATTAGTCATAATTTTATCATTAGTTATTTAATAAATTATCATGATGATCATGTCCAAGTTAAACTCACCAATCAGAGGGATTCTGTCAGCTGTAGAGGGCAGTGTGTCATTAAGAATCAGCAGCAGCACAGAAATAGCCAGAAGTAAAGTCACTTTAAAGCTCAGCTTGTCTGCTCCACTTGCTTCTATGAAGAATGAGGCCAAATCCAGCAGAAGGAAGAAGAACACTGGTATGATAATGTTGATGACGTACAGCAAAGGTCTTCTCTTGATGGTGATCTGACGTGCAAAAAAAAAAATATATATATATGTATATCAGTAAAGTATATTAGTGCCTATACTGGAATCATTAAATGCAAGCAAGTTTTAATCTCATCTCACAAGTAGCAGAGCGTGTTGGCTGAAGGCCACAGGCGTAGTGCCTTATGGCCCGTTTCCACTGAGTGGTACGGTACGATACGGTTCGTTACGCTTTTAAGGCCATTTCCACTGTCTAAAAGCGTACCGAACCGTACCACTTTTTAGTCACCCTTTGCAAAGGGTCCCAAGCGTACCAAAGCGAGCTGTAAGCAACAAGCAGAATGAAAACAAAGGACCCGCTATGTTTAATACACAGCCGAGAGACAATGCTCCGAAATAATATCAGCATATAATAACGAGCCATGGTCGACCCGAGCTTAAACAAACCTTGTCGTCTTCTTGAACAGCCACAAAGCCGAGAGAAGAGCAGATTCTTATGGGTTACGAGCCCATAAGCGTGAGCGCGTGAGGTTTTGCTTGTCTCTTGTGCCCGCGTGTGCGTCAATGTTTAAAATAACAAAGTTCTTAACCTGGATTATTATAAACTCGGAATGACAGAATTACTCTCTAAGGAGAGAATAATGATGGAGAGGCTACATGTACTGGTGAAGATTAAAGACACAGATGAGAGGTTTGCACAGACGGGGCTCTATTTCCTATTGTTTTTGAACCTAAATAAGGCATAAATGTCTGCTGTGTATAGTTTTTCTGTAATTTGGTAACATCGGAGACTGTGTGGGGCTGTATGTTTTCATATATGCTGCATTTATTTACTTATTTGATATAATCGCGGACAGTAGGCTATTTCGCATCATTGATCTGCAGTTATAATCAGATCATGTTCAGTCAGTAATGACATTTATACACCAGTGTATATGTGTATAATAAAGCATCTGTTTTGTGAGAAGTGTTTCCTGTATGATTTTTGAACGACCCATAAAGCTTTACTGTAGACATTTCCTCGAGCGAAAATGACGTCTGTCGTACACCACGCCCACCAAAAGAGTACCCTTTTGCAGTGGAAACGAAAGCCTGATAAAGGTGACCCGTACCGTACCGTACTGTACCACTCAGTGGAAACGGGCCATTAGCGTCCCACCAGTGACGATATACAGACATATCGCACTGCTACGAGTGTGATATTGCGTTTAAACAACAGTCTGATGCCATAATTGTGTATATAAAAAAGAAACACAAATCAAACACAAAGTCTCAAAAACCCTTTTGTATGAGAAACCTTTCTTCTGCCATTCATTCACTTCTGCAGCTGATGGTTAGAACAGCAGAAACCGTCGCTCATTCACAAATGTCACTTTACAGCGAGTATTTCCCAGTTGCAATCGGGAGATCACAATAATTAACCCAGAAAAAGCTAGAGCAGAGCAAATACTACCAGATTGCTATGGTATAAATACAGCAGTACAATATACAAGAGAGAGAGATCGATTTAGAATGTCACTTACCTATTCTGTAATAATTTGTTCAGCTGTAGTTTGAAACGTATGCTGAAAAAATGCTGTTTTCTCCCCTAAGGACCTAATATGCGATCTCTGTTGCAATCTTATGGGGGAACATCAACCGTCTATGCTCTGCTCGGTATGACAGACTGATGGCCACCAGTGTTGAATCTTTTAAATTATGAATATTTAAAATAGACACTGTCCTTATAAATAAACTGCATAGTTGCAATCTAAACAACTACATTCTCGTCTAAAAAAATCTAAAGTACATTATGTTGTCAAACAGCTGCAAATTAATTTCTAACTTTTTTTGAAACACATTTTTCTGGATTTTGTTATTGTTGTGTCTCTCACTGTTCAAATAAACCTACCATTGAAATAATAGACTGATCATTACTTTGTTAGTGAGCAAACTTACAATATCAGCTGCGGTTCAAATAATTTTTTCCCTCACTGTATATATATATATATATATATATATATATAT
>CAIGQQ010038027.1:4237485-4262837 GCA_903798035.1 Danio albolineatus | reverse complement strand
TGCTGTGCTTTCTGTGCTTGTCATGTGACCCTTTGTTCTGTTTCCTACTGATCATGAGTTCCACCTGCTGTGTCAACCGTTTGTGATTTGTGTAGTCATGTCCTGTGTATTTGGACCCCTGATTTAATTTAGTTTGCTGTCCAGTATTGTTATGTCACCATTTCCCTGTTATTCCTGAGTGTGGAAGGTCCAAGTGCATGTAGTAAGTGCTTTCTGTTAATAAATCTATGTTTTTGGATAAGTCCTGAGATTTGTAGAGTGAGCAGATGTGATAGAATACTGGACCTACGATGTTCGTTTACCCTGTTTTTTGCCCCAGTGTTTCTTTTCCTTTTCCCATGGACCCTATCTACCACCCTGAAATCCTTCTCCTCCTGCTCCTCCCTCATCTCCATGGAGCCCACCAGCTCCGCCATGCTCTCTCGTCCCTCTGGCTCTGCCTTGCTCAGTCATCGCCCTGCCTGCGCCTTTGGGCTCCACTCCTCTGGCTGCCCCTCATCCTTCCTTCCTGCCGGCTACTTTGAGCTCCTCCTTCCCTCCAGCTACACAGTGGTCCTCTTTTGCATTGGCTCTCCACCATGGTCCTCCGGGAACTTTGGGGTCACCCTTGCCCTATGGTTCTCTGTCTCCACCTTGGGCTCCACCTCCATCTAAGGAATCTCCCTCGGTCAACCCCTTGGAGTCGATGGCCACTCCTCTTCCATGGTTCCTCCGTTCATCGACTTCGCCCTGGGCTGTCAATCCTGGCTGCGTCCTGGGTCCGATGGTTCCTGATTTCCCCATGTGCTGTGCTTTCTGTGCTTGTCATGTGACCCTTTGTTCTGTTTCCTAATGTTCATGAGTTCCACCTGCTGTGTCACCCCTGTTTGTGATTTGTGTAATCATGTCCTGTGTATTTGGACCCCTGCTTTAATTCAGTTTGCTGTCCATTATTGTTTTGTCACCATCTCCCTGTTATTCCTGAGTGTGGAAGTTCCAAGTGCATGTAGTAAGTGCTTTCTGTTAATAAATACGTGTTTTTGGATAAGTCCTGAGATTTGTAGAGTGAGCAGATGTGATAGAATACTGGACCTACGGTGTTCGTTTCCCCTGTTTTTTTTTGCCCCAGTGTTTCTTTTCCTTTTCTCATGGACCCCATCTCCCACCCTGAATTCCTTCTCCTCCTGCTCCTCCCTCATCTCCATGGCTCATCAGCCCACCAGCTCTGCCATGCTCTCTCGTCCCTCTGGCTATGCCTTGCTCAGTCATCGCCCTGCCTGCGCCATTGGGCTCCACTCCTCTGGCTGCCCCTCATCCTTCCTTCCTGCCGGCTACATTGAGCTCCTCCTTCCCTCCAGCTACACCGTGGTCCTCTTTTGCTTTGGCTCTCCACCATGGTCCTCCAGGACTTTGGCGTCACCCATGCCCTATGGTTCTCTGTCTCCACCTTGGGCTCCACCTCCATCTAAGGAATCTCCCTCGGTCAACCCCTTGGAGTCGATGGCCACTTCTCTTCCATGGTTCCTCCCTTTCATCGACTTCGCCCTGGGCCGTCATCCTGGCTCCGTCCTGGGTCCGATGGTTCCTGATTTCCCCATGTGCTGTGCTTTCTGTGCTTGTCATGTGACCCTTTGTTCTGTTTCCTAATGATCATGAGTTCCACCTGCTGTGTCACCCCTGTTTGTGATTTGTGTAGTCATGTCCTGTGTATTTGGACCCCTGCTTTAATTTAGTTTGCTGTCCACTATTGTTTTGTCACCATCTCCCTGTTATTCCTGAGTGTTAAAGTCCCAGTGCATGTATGTAGTGAGTGTTTTCTGTTAATAAATACGTGTTCTTGGTCAAATCCTGCGATCTGTTTGTGGAGTGAGTTCCCGTGACAAATGTAAACAAGTTTACAATTTAATTTTTGTGTCAGGGTTCAGACACTCATGCTCCCTATCCATATGCTTTGTCTGTTTGTCATCCTGAATCTGTCTACGCTCTTGTGTTTTCATGTCTTCGCATGCAGCTTGTGTTTGCAGTTGGATGCTTTTGTTTCTGTGTCTTGATCATGGTTAATTTGGTTATTGGCTGTGTGCTTTTTGTTTTGTCTGAGCACAAAGCTTTAGGCTTGTTTGACTTCATGCGGCTGCTGCATGACAAGACCAATGCATTTAAATAGATGTTTAGATTGTTTAATGTGTGTTTTTATTTAGCTACCCCTGTGGAACCTAGATATATTGTGATACTCATATTGTGCTGGGCCAAGGCTAAAGGTGCTACAAACAGGAATGGGAACGATGAAAACACTTAGAATTTTACTCTAACACTGTGTCCTAACTACTTTATTCCAGTAACAAAGAATTTGGCTGTCCGCATCAAATGTGATACGACAAAAAAAAAAAAAAAAAAAAGTCTGTGTGACTATTTTTTACTCATAATGTGACAGAAATCGGATCTGTTCTATGACCGTGTAAACACGCAAAAACCGCATGCATTATGATATTCAGAGATCAGTTTCAGGCCTCCTTCATATGTGGAAATATATCAGATATAAACCGTATATGTGACGATGCGACTATCATGTAAACAGGCAGATCGGATTTACTGAGGCATTCCGTTTTTTATGTCCTTAAACTTGCGACAATGTGGTACTTTTCGGCTGTTTAGTGACGTAGAAGGAAGAGCATGTGTGGAGACGCTGGCATGGTAAACCATAACAACAGAGGAAACACGGAGGACGAAAGTGGTCAGTGGTCGACAGTAGAAGTTACCTGCCTTCTTGCTCTGTGGGGAGATGAGTCAATGGAGGACACTATATATAAACCATAGGCACAAGCTGCGATGACGGCCCTTTCCCTCCTCCTCTGCCTTCAAATCATTTTAAAGTGGGCGAACTTCACATGTTTCAAGGAGCTAAAAGCAAAACAATTTCTTCCATCATGTGGCGCAGATGCTAGAACCGGTCTTTACGCATGCGCGGCGTTGTAAATTGTATGGCAAGTGTAAACGTGTGTATAAATATAGGCAACAAATCGGAATTGGGTATCAAGACCTGACAGTGTAAACGGGTATTCAGATCCCTAAACGACTTTTAAGTGTTTTAAAAAAGGAATGGCAACATTGCAAGCAACAAAATTGGAATACGTGTTTATTTTGAATTTTTAAAAAAACAAAAACAAAAAAACAACAAAAATCATGAGGAAAACATTAAATAATGTTTGTTTTATTGTCTGCAATAAAATACAAGTCAAAGTAAATTTAGAAATGACTACTTTTTTTTTTATTTGTGTTTCCATACTGTCACAACGTTTTCTGATTTGGGGTTGTACATGACTATGTATGTGAGTGGTGTTTATAAAGTGTGTGCAATCAGTGTAATGGTCTGCAGCTGTGTGCATATGTGTTCAATGTCCAGATTGATATCAGCTGTAGCGGGTAATCAAAGTCTGAAAGCATATTGGGGTGTGTAGTCTGGGTGAATGGCTGGTGGAGTGTATATGTTGCTGGAGTGCCCTTTTTAGTGAGTCTGGTTGGGTACTCCAGTTAATAATCATGGCAATGAAAATATTATTCTGAAATTAATACTCGTGCATTTGCAGGCTTGGTACAATAACCTTCCATTGTTGATGTACTACAAACAATGTGGAATCACACATTTTCATGCACATAAAGGAATGTTTTGGACTCCCGACCTTCTTATCAAAGAAAGGTATAAAATAAGAAATTATATCGTACATTTTTTTTATTGACATAGAAAATGATAAGTAGAAGAAGGGGAACTGCCCAAAGCAAAGTTGTGTTCAAATGGTGTCTTAATTCAGTGATAGCTGTAGATAAACGGAACTGAAATAAAACACTTTCCGTCTCTCAAAATCTCAGCAGAGGATCATTAAACAACACATACAGCATCGGCAGCTTCACTTAATGTTAACCTGTATTCGATCAGGAGAGAGCACTGCAGCAGGATGAAGTATAGAGATCTGGTAGAGAGATCACTGAAGAGGCAGAAGCAAAATCTCGCTGGATTTGGCTTCAAAGGGCGGGTCGGTGGAAGAGCCAGCCTGTTGAAAGACAAACCACATCATAGAGCTAGGTGGTGGTCCGCAGGAGTAGATTCAGGATGCTGGATTTGCTGTTGAGCCCTCCCGAGGTTTAGGCCCAATCCCAATTCTATTTTGTACCCCTACCCCTTGGCCCTTGGCCCTTCCCCTTGGCCCTTACAACCGAGGGTTAAGGGGAAGGGCTTCAAAACTTACCCCTAAGAATTGGGACAGCACTTCAACACCTGCACACGTCATCATATGTCATCGCGATCTCTTGCTTCATATGAGATCAGACGATCACGACTGCTGGAGTTATTCCAGTTGTGTTATTTTTTGGTGTTTATCTTCAGGAAATCACTGAAGGCGTATATTATGTTATCATAACGATCTAATGTGGCAACAAGATCGTAACTGTACTGTGCATTTACACTGGCCATATTTATCTATGTACCACACGAAAACAACATTAACATTATAGCAGACACTGTAAAAGCTCATTCCCAGCCACTAGACAATACTGACAGGGTATTACAGTGTCATCGAGTGTCAGAATGTTCTGGGACCGCCGTACTGGAGTTATGATTATGGATTATAGATCACGAAATTCAGCGTTTTTTTTTTTTGCGTTTTTTTTTTTAAGCATGACGGTAAAACACGAGCGCGGTTATGAATATATTAAAACATGTTTGTTTGTCGTAAAACTTCGTAATAATGACAAAAAAATACTAATTTGTGGATCTTCTTACTTCCGGGTTCAGCTATCCTGCCGCTGTGGCAGGTGCATTCTGGGAAAATATCTTACCCCTCCGTTTTAAGTGTGGTCCTGAAAAATCTTCGTTCGAAGGGGTGTATATCCCTTGCCCTTAGCCCTACGCCTTCAAGCTAAAGAGAATTGGGACACCACTACCCCTTGACGTGAATGCACAAAACGAGGGGTAGGGGTAAGGGGAAAGGCTAAGGGGTAGAATTGAGATTGGGCCTTAATGGGCTTAAATCGGTGAAACACCAGGGAAAGGTGGGTGCCCATCTAATGAGACTATAACCACCAACCCTCATATACAATGTATCCCTAACTGGTGCTGAAGGAAGAAAGTAGGGGGAAATTAAGCCACAAGTTGCAATGGTCCCATCGTATTTTGCATAGAGTTGATACCTAACAAATGACGAACTAAATATTTTCTAATAGTTAATAAATGATTGATAGTGTGCAGTTATTATTAATGTGACCAGTGAAACTGTTTGTGGAGTTTTATAATGATTCTCTGCTGAGATTTTTAGAAACTGATTGTGTTTTATTTTAGTTGATTCATTGATCTCTGTTTGGGGGTCTACTGAAAATGCTTTGACATTTGAATATTTAGTCAGTGTGAGGTGATGAGCTTGATACAAGATCTGGCACTTAGACAACATGGACAAAAGGGTTTTTCACAACTAGACTGCACCATACAAATTACAAGAGTTTCCCAAGAAGTGGGTGTGAAACACGAGAAACTCCAAGGAAACACAGGAGTGTTGGCAGGTTTGCCTCAGGGGACATACAATGTCAATAAATTCATCATTTGGTCACAGCTTTGCTTAGCTGGAAGTCCACTAATTAAGAACAAAAAATGTCATTGAAAATATTTTTCAGAGGTCACCATTGCATTGAACAGTGGTCAGTCATAATAATCTGTATGGCAATGTTGTTTGTTTAGCATCAAGACAGACTATGGAACAGCGCCGTCTCCGTATCTGCAGTTGCAGTTGTGGGTTATTTCAGTCTCCATTGACATTTTAACTCTGACGACGGCTTGCAGGATGGACTTATACAAATTTCCCTTCGACACCCAAACCTGCAATATAACATTTCAGTCTGCAGTGCACACAAGTACATAAACAAGATAGGACAAATTAAACATTTTTATTAATGATGATTAATAATCTTAATTTGTAGAAATTACTACAATTATAATGTTGTTTCTTGTTTTTGGCCAGGTAAGGAACTCACGATTGATCCATTGTCTAAAGCACAAAATATTACTCAGGATTCCAAGAATCTACTTGCAGCCCAAGGAGAGTGGGAACTCCTCTTAATCAACACTTCTAAGGCTCACGCGACTGTTCTAGGGGATTTACAGGATGTCCTGGTATATCAAGTGAGTCGTCAATGGGCACAAAATAAGCACGTGCACTAAAAACTGACAATTTGTTTCTAAGAATTAGTGATTCTGGTTGAAAACAGTGGGTGTTTATCATTAATGTTCAATGAACACTCAATTAAATCACTTAATTCTCTCTAGTCACACTAGAGTTTGAGCTTGTGAAATTCTGTCATACGGTGCTGTGAAAAAGGATGGAATTAAACAAGATGATTAGACTTTTAGGGTGCTTTCAGACTAGCACTTTTGGTCCGTACCCGGGTTCGTTTGATGTCATAGTACGGTACGTTTAGCTAGTGTGAACTCGTCTTCTGAACTCGGGTGTGCACCCATAAACCGTATCCGAGTCTGTCTGAAAGAGGTGGTCTGGGGTACGGTTCATGTGAACTCTGGTCTGGTACACTTCTGGTATGAATGCAATCGTACCAAATATAGGAAGTGAACCGTCAACAGTACAACAAACTATAGTTTTCATAACGTTCATTCGTGTGTGTGTGTCTGTGTGTGTCTGAGTATCACGTACTGTACCTTGCAGACAAGTGGGACTGAGCCAGGGCAAACACAGTGATAATGTCTGCTTGTCTCCTCCAAAAACAGCTTAAAAGCAACACCCTTTGCAAGTGATAGCTCTGTATGATAAATTTATGTCCAGAGAGGTCATATTTTGATCCTCGATTGGTCTAATGCAGTCATATGATGTGATTTCGCAGGTCAGAGTTCACCAAGCTTGAAATTTCCAATGCAGCAAACTGCGAAACTTGCCGCATGACCTTACGTTTGACGCTTTCACGTGCATATGAATGGAAGTCTATGGGGAGAATAGTGCAGTGTGACCGCAGCTTTAGGCATTGGTCTCAAACTTAATTACTGGAGGGCCGCAGCTCTGCACAGTCTTGCTTCCACCATGATCAAACACAGCTGATCCAAATAATCAAGTTGTTCAAAAGAATCTTGAACACCTTGATAATCAGCTGGTTTGATTAGGGTTGGAGCAAAACTGTGCAGAGCTGCGGCTCTCCAGGAATTAAGTTTGAGACCCATGATGTAAGGGAACTTTTAATTTTAGGTAGGGACGCCTGGACACTCATGTCATGAACCATTGTGTCTTTATAATCCTGTCTTATTTAAAAAGCTTCTTAGTTCAGAATCAATGATTTAAACTCACATGTTGAGACACAATAGACAAGGATCATTGCATCACATCATGTCTTGAAAATTTGAACAAAATATAACCTTTTCCTGTAGCATTTACGGATTCCAGTATAGGCACCGATTTACTTTACTGATGAATATATTTGTTTCTGTTTGCACATCAGATCACCATCAAGAGAAGACCTTTACTGTACGTCATCAACATTATCATACCAGTGTTCTTCTTCATCGTGCTGGATGTGGCCTCCTTCTTCATAGACGCAAGTGGAGCAGACAAGCTGAGCTTTAAAGTGACTTTACTTCTGGCTATTTCTGTGCTACTGCTGATGCTTAATGACACGCTGCCCTCTACTGCAGACAGAATCCCTCTGATTGGTGAGTTTAACTTCGACACGCTCAGCATCATAATTTATGGGTGTTACACTTTGTGTAACAGAACCAAACTATTCAAAGTATGTACTTAACACTTGGGTTTAAAAGCATGGACTTACTATTTGTGCATCTCTTCCAGAATTAGCCACGTTACCACATTGTTACCAAGAGGTTGTGGGTGTTTTTTCAGTGCTTTAAGGAGTTTTATGTGTAGGGAGGGAACAGCACACTCTTCCACCCTCAATTAAGCTGCCCTTAAAGGGCCAAAAAACACCAAAACACATTTTTTGAGCTGTTGACAGTCATATATGTGTCCCGCGCTGCTATAAACACTAATACGACACATATAATTGACTAAAAAGTGAAAATTGGTTGTTTTTGCGTTGTTTCGAGCAAATTCGTTCGTCCGGTTTGAAACAAATTTTTGAGGCTGCGTCACGCCGATGAGATCCATGCGTGTATTCCAGCGTGGAGAGTGGACATCTGTACCAGCGAGAACATTCTGACGTCACTGAGCGTGCGGCATTAATTCATGAGATAGCCTTTGTTCAAGCTAATCAGCACGCTCTTATGTGTATGCGGTGCAACTAATTAATATGCACGAGAGCTTCGAAGACTGTGTGTACGTGTTGCAGTGTTCAGACGGCAGGGACGCCACGTGTGCTTCCAAAACAAGTGGAAGAAGAATAATTGTTTGGAGACACAGGTCGCCAGTGTTGTGTTTATGTGCTGCAAGGAAGGTTTTGTTTACATTTCTGCTATGAGAGCGCAGCTGGACTCCCACGAGCGCACAGCAGAAATGCGTCTGTAAGAAACTTTTCTTTTTCACCCGAGAGCTTTCCGCATCTGGAAATTGTGAAATCGGGATTTGCCGCTCGTCTCCTTTTAAAACAGACGCCGCTCCAGTTCATGTTGATTGTCCTGGTCTACAGATTTGGTAAGCGATCAGTGCTCTGTTTGTTTATTTCAGACGGCAAAGTTAGTTCGTAGTTAGTTAGTAGTTTGCAGAGTTCGTAACTCTTTCAGTGTTTAAAGACAGACCTTTGCAAAATGATTAACTGTTACTGAGTTTACAGTACGTTAATATCTGTACAATATTAAAGACTGAAAGATCCGCTGTAAATTCTGCTCTCCGAGTGTAAACACTGCAGTCGAACATTTACTTTCGCGTAGAATTTCCCCGCATTTTGTGACCGGATAGTCTGCGGAGGGTTTGTATTTCTCCCTTACGCCGCGCGATATCAAACACCATTATAAACAACACTCTTAATAGTTTCTCACATCTAGTTTGTCACGGGGGACACACAGGAAATGTTCCTGGATTAAAGTATAAGTGCCAAACTGCGATTAAAGTCGAAAAATTAATAATTTGGCAAATAATTAGATTACTGATGTCAATGTAAACAGTCACTGTCTTTCTCCCCCTGCGTCTGTGTGTGTGCGTTGCTTGTTTGAAAATGAGCGCGTGCACAAATGGAAACTCCCGTCTTCATGCAAAACCTTCCCTCTTTCCCTCCCCCGACACTCCCACCTAAACAGAGCTGGACACAGCCACTTTCCTGAGCTTTTCCAGACTGTAGGTGTTAAATGAAAATACCATTACTATTATACACATTACTATTCTTGGACACCGTGACAATTCTTGACCAGTACTAGACCAGGTAGAATGTTTCCTCAAGGAATTACTCTGATCTGGCTTGCTTTACTGCAGGGGTCACCAAAGTTGTTCCCGGAGGGCCTGTGTCCTGCAGATTTTTGCTCCAACCCTTATCAAACACACCTGAACAAGCTAATCAAGGTCTTACTAGATATACTTAAAACAAGAAGGCAAGTGTGTTGAGGCAAGTTGGAGCTAAACCGAGATTGGTGACCCCTGCTTTACTGACTACACATCAAACTGACTAGCCACACCCACGCACAATGTAAATCTTATTGGGAATCAGTTGCCTGAATTGAGTAGGAGCTTGAACAGGTTGAACAGGTCATCCCAAAACCAATAGCAGATAAGCAGTGTCCACTCCAGCCCTGGGGTGCAGTCTAAAGCAGATTCAACCCCAGAGCCAAGCTCAGCACAAGAGCAAATTCCTGTGTTCGTTTTTTAGTTAGTGTTATCTTTATTTCTGCAATGTTTTTACAATGTATATTGGGTCAAAACAGCTTAACTTACACAAAACTCTAGTAAATTGAAACGTTTCAGTCCAGTTTTCCAAGTCCAAGTTCAGTTTAGTGTCATCGAAAATCACTGAACACTGAAGAACAACTCTACCGATGCGCAGCTCCACAAGTCCCAAACCAATCAAACCAGTGGTGACAGTGGTGAGGAGCAAACTTCACCAATTGATAAAACTAAAAGGAAAAAATCAAGAAACAAACCAGGCTCAGCTGGGCATGACCTGTTCTCCTCAACCCGAAGCTCTTGTGCAGAGCTGCAGTCTAGGTGCAGGAGGCTTGATAATGCTAGACATCCTTTATGGACAAGCTGCATGTCTGAGGCCCCGTTTACACTAGTGCGTTTTAGTTTTAAAACGGCGTTTTAGCATGAAAATGATCCGCGTCCACACTAGCATTTTCACCCAGCGTCTCAACAGATATCCGTCTTTACTATTCCACCAGAAACGTATATCACGTGACCATTCGTGCACTCTGGGCATGGGAGTACAAGTATGAACAGGAAGCACGTGTCTCGCTCGGCATTTGGTTATTGTTAGTCAACAAACGCTGGTTGAACAGTGAACGCGGTGACAAAGAAAGCAAGAGAGGTCTTTTTGTAGACAGACGACAAGGTTGAGTTGTTACTTAAAGTAACAAATGAATATAAAACATCCATGGCTATCGAAAATACAGTGTTTACAGTGAAGGCTGGTCTTGCCGTCTTCCGGTGGCGTCATAGCCACGTGCGCTTGACGAATAAGGGAAGGTTACACAATGACCCAAAGCTCCAATCTCAGCAGCCACGCCTCCTTTTCGAATGTCTCTGTTTTCCCACATCCACACTGAGAAGCAGCAGCAGCGTTTTAGAATGAAAACGGCCTCTCCAGCGTTTCCAAAACGCTCCGTTTTCGCGGCTCAAAAACTCCGACGTAGTGTGGACGGATACCGTAACCGTAGCAAAACTTATGCGTTTTAAAATGAAAACGCACTAGTGTAAACGGGGCCTGAGTGTCCTAGCACACAGAATCAATGCGGAGACTTTCAGGAATCAGTCTTACGCTCTCTACTCATCTATGACCACCACAGCATCTGCTCAAGATATGGGCCAGATTGAACTGGCCAAGTTTGCTCTGCTGTCAATGCTGCCCAAGCACCTTGCCTTGTCTACCCCACTGACTCTATTCATGCATCAAGCCCTGCCTGCTCCTGTCCAGCCCAAAGCCTTGCTATCTCCTGCTATGATTCAAGTTATGCCAGTTACTGTCCAGCTCACTGCGTCTCCTGTTTGTGTAACTGTTTGCCTTTTGTTTATGGGGCTCAAATCCAGTCTCTAGAGTTGCCAGCCTGAGTTAAACCTTTGACTTCTCAGACCCCTTAACTCGGCCTGTTCTAATTAAGTCTTTTGGTGTCTTGACAGGGATTTACTGCAGTGTGATTTTCAGTCTCATTGGCATCAGTATTCTGGAGACCATCATTGTAAATTATTTGATGGCTAGAGGACCTGAGAGGAGATCAGCGGCGTTAATGGAAGCAACTGCTGCCGTTACTGGACGAGATGGTAAGCATGAAGACTACTTTTTCTTTAACAGAGATTCAACAGATTTGTATGTACTGTATGATAAGGGTACATTAAAAGTAACATTCACCCTTTTGTCTTGTTTTGTATTTCCTCTCATAGATAGTGTCAGAAATCAGCAGAATCTTCCAGATTCAGTCAGAGATGAGAATGAGAGTAATTTTTCATTGTACTGGGTTCGAGTGGCAAGAATCACAGACGTGGCCTTCTGTATTTTCTACATAATCACTGTTATTTTGTTTCTGTCTGTGCTTGGGCAAAATTGGATTTCATAAGTGGTGTCTTGTGTGCCATTTAACCTCTTACACTCTGGTGCTATTTTGGTATTTCCGCCTGGAGTTTGCCTACCCACTTTTAAAAGCTTCCTAAATCCACATGCAGAGGAGTAAATGCAAAAATGTGGTATCATTTTAAAGAAAACCTTTTAAATAAAACACTGTTGAAAGTGATTCAAATAATTGTATATGTTGTCTGTGTTATCATAAACACTTATAAAAAGAGGCGCTTTTTGTATTTTTCCTTTATAAACTCAAATTTAAAAGAGTACCTTTTAGGTTCTGTGTGGTCTAGGTTTCTGTAATTAATTTTGGTGGTTCCTGCACATTTCAGTAATCATAAGAAAAACGAAAAATGCCTCTATCATAATCTATGCAAAAGTTATTTTATTCCAACTGATGAGAAGGACTATACCTTTTTTTTAATATAATTTCCGCCTACGAAACTTTGAAAGTCTTCCATATCCAAATGCAATGGTATAAATGACAAATTCCAGTGTTATTGGGCAGAAAACCATTTGAATTTACAAAAGAAACTGCTGAAAGTAATAAATAATATTTGTTATGTTTTCTGTTTCATTATGAATTACTTCAACATTGGGCACTTTTTTATTTTTTGTTCTAAAATGCTTTTTTGAAAATGTGTAGATAATCCCATAAGAGAATAAGACAACTCCAGACAGTTCTGCTTGAAACCAGCAGATAGCAGCAAACACTAGGAAAAAGAATTTTGAGTATTTAAAAGAAATTAGAGTATGCAAAGGTTATTGTAATTCAACTGAATATTGGGAAAATAACTTTTTGATCATTCATATCAAATATGACATATTTGCTTTTGCATAGTTCTTACATGATAAGAGCATGAGTGTCCATTACTTTCTCATTTCTCCTTCCCGTTTGTATCATAACATTATATCAAAGAAGTCAAATTCAGCTTCTCCAAAACTTCCTCAGCTCCTAGAAAAAAGCTTATTTTGAGGCTGTCTTCTTTTTCTGCGCCATAAAAAATGCGGAGATTCATTCGATAACTGTTTGATATGTGAATATAATTCACATAAAGAAATGCTAGAATCGTACGAGGACAGGCAAGAGCTTTTATTTGACCTATGACTTGTACATGTGTATCATATAAAGCATATAAAAATAGGAAAATGATAGCTCGCATATCCAGTATTTTGTTGTGTAATTAAATGTTAATAACTGTTGTACAGTAAAATAAAAACCTAAGTGATGCATATGTACATAAAATATAGCTTCTACGCTTTCAAACGGAACCACTTATAGGGGTCTTGCGCAACCATGGACCCATAAAAATTAAAGGGAAGTTGATGACGTCACAGGACACAGTACCCAGTACTTTAAGAGGTTAAAGCCTTCTGAAATTGCATCTTTATTCTTTAGCATTTGATCCTTTTTAATGTTGAGGGGTTTGTCTCATGTTTTAACTGTTATGTATGTGCTGTGTGATTTGTTATCTATATTAGTATTGATTGTGTTGAACACTTTTGGCAACTTTGTGTTGTAAAAAATGTGCTTTATAAATAAACTACTACTATACTTCTGACCATTTCCGTGTTGATTCTTAATGACACACTGCCCTTGTAGTGGAAAAAAGATTCTGGTTTCTAAGGCCCCGTTTACACTAGTGCGTTTTCGTTTTAAACGCATAAGTTTTGCTACGGTTACGCCATCCGTCCACACTACGCCGGAGTTTATGAGCCGCGAAAACGGAGCGTTTTGGAAATGCTGGAGAGGCCGTTTTCATTCTAAAACGCTGCTGCTGCGTCTCAGTGTGGATGGGGGAAAACGGAGACGTCAGAAAATGAGGGAGTGGCAGCTGGACACAGAAATGGGAGCGTTGGGAGAACCAATGTTTGTGTTAGGCACTATTGTGCAGTTAAACTCTGCCTTTTTTACTACAACAGCTGCATATATTCGCAAGAGGCACTCGCTAATCGCTCGCGTTTCCAGCCGCTTAAGCCCCATTTAGACCGCCGGTTTTGGGTTACACCGGGAAGAACCAGCGAGACGCATGCTTCCTGTTTATACTTGAACACGCATGCCCAAAGTGCGCGAATGGTCACGTGATGTACATTTCGCTGCAAAGTGTGGATTAAGATCTGTTGAGAGACTCTGTGTGAAACGCTAGTGTGGATGCGGATCGTTTTCATGCTAAAACGCTGTTTTAAAACTAAAACGCACTAGTGTAAACGGGGCCTAAGTCAAAGTTTTCACAAAATAAAGTCTTGAGATCTCCGAAGTCTTTAGGCAAAGCAGTTTATTGGTACAGCATCAGTAACAACAGAGACAGGTCACTCGAGTGTCTGATGAGTATACGACAGCACACAGTTTAAATACACTTCTTTGTCTTAACACCCCACCCCAATGTACACATCAGCACACCTCCATTAGCTTCTCCACTAATAGGATCTCAACACCCCCAGGTGCTCCCTAACCATGGCCAGTTGAGTAATTTCTTTACCACCAACAGAATCTCAGGGATCCTACCCATGACCAATTTAGGTCTTTCCTTCCTACTTCAAATGTGGCATTTCAGCAAAAACTATCGGTAACACTTTATTTCGATGGTCCATTTGAGTATTAGTAGACTGTCTGCTTAATATCTGATGATACTGACATTCAACAGACATTTAACTGACTGTAAGAAACTTTGCAAGTACATGTCAACTTACACTAACCCTACCCTAACCCCAACCTAACAGTCTACTTATAATCTAATGAGAATTAGTTGCTATGTAACTTAAATTCAACAAACGGACCATAAAATAAAGTGGGACCAAACTGTGCTCAACTATATATATTGTTCACTTTACACTGTAAGTTCAGCTGAAGTTCACATTATGCCAAATCGTCACAAACAAAACAATGCATGGGAAATGGCTTTGGCGCGTTCGCTGCAGTGCACTTTGCAATAAGCTATAGTGAACAAGCTAACGCTAACTAGATATTTCGATCGCTAATATAGCAGATGCATGGAAAATACATCGATAGTCAGCATTTTTGCTGCAAATAATTTATGAATGAGTCTGTATCTACAACATTAAAGAGAATCGCTTTTTTAAAGAGAATAAAATACCCGCCTTACTGAAGTTTGACATGAATTGTGCAGCAGCCACACACCTGAATTGTGTGTGTGCACATAGAAGGTGAGAAGAACTGGGAAAGCAGGCAATGGACCAAACCACTGCGAGAAAGGGGGAACTCAACAGTTTCTAAATGCATTTTAAATGCGTTTTACTTATACAATTATTTTACATTTATTTACATATATTTTTCACAATACAGAGTGCATTTTTTTAAACTTTTTTTTTTGTTTTTGGGAGGGGGGACATGTCCCCCCTGGGATTTATGCCCATGCTTCCACCCTCCATCTCCTCCTTTTCTACATTGTCGCAAGTTTAATGATGTACAAAACTGAACGCCTCAATAAATCCAATCTGCCTGTTTACATGATAGTCGCATTGTCACATTTCAGATTTATATCTGATTTATTTCCACATATGAAGGAGTCCTGAATCTGATCTCTGAATATCATAATGCATTCGTTTTTTTTTTAAATGTTTCCATGATCATAGATCCGGTCTGTGTCAGATATGAGCCCTATCTAGGCAATAACTAGGTGTGAACACTTGAAATAAATAAAATACATTCATTAATTAATTTTCTTGTCGGCTTAGTCTCTTTATTAATCTGGGGTCGTCACAGCGGAATGAACCGCCAACTTATCCAGCATTTGTTTTCACAGCAGATGCCCTTCTAGCTGCAACCCATCACTGGGAAACATCCACACATTCTCATTCACACTCATACACTACGGACAATTTAGCTTACCCAATTCACCTGTACCGCATATTTTTGGAGCACCCGGAGGAAACCCACACCAACACGGGGAGAACATACAAACTCCACACAGAAATGCCAACTGACCCAGCCGAAGCTCGAACCAGTGACCTTCTTGCTGTGAGGCGACAGCACTACCTACTGCGCCACCGTATCGCCCCTAAATAAAATACATTAAATCTAAAATTAAATGTCTTTAAGGTTGCTTGGAATTCACAGACATCAAGTGTGAACTCTTGAAAGATTTTGAAATCATAATGTACAAACACATTCAGGAGAGCGTTAGCATAAACAATTGTAGCAATAAGCTAAAGGGAAAAAAAGAGTAACAAAGTAAAGCGATTACATAAAATAAACTTACTTTAATTCATTATTTCAATTAATTATAAAAGTAATAAATGAATACAATTGCACTGTCTCTATTTTGAAAGTTGAATTGAAAAATGAAGATTGCGATAGCTTTCACATTAGCCTATTAAAGAAATAAGAATATCCAATACCTGCCTACAGACCCTCCCTCATGCGAGAAGTGGTTGAAATTGGACACAAAAAAAAAACATGGTTAAATGGCAGATGTGAATGGTAATGTTTCTCATTTGTGAAGGGACCAGCTCATTTAAAGAGATATAAAGCAAAATGGCTCACTACGGATTGAGGTGTTCTTGACAGGGTAATGCTGTGTTCACACCAGACATGGTAAGTGCGGAGGAAATCTCACTATTCGCGCGTAAATAGACACGTGAACATTTATATAGTGAATAATGAGTTTGCTCGCTTCATTCGTGCGTCAAAAATTCACTTGAGCACAGACATGGATTAGCGTGATAGGCAGGGCTTCTGTTTATGGCCTGGTGACTCTAGCTAAATTGCTAAATGGCTAACATGGATTTTATTGAGGGAATAACTGTGTTTATGTGCTTTATGAAAATTTGGAGCTGTTTCTGAGTCCACTAGATGCTTTCAGACGTGAACTCGCTCTATGAGTTCATAGAATCCTCCAGAAGTGAGGTTTATTTATAAGCTAATTTCGAGAGGATCACGTGCTTGTGATTGAACACAGCTGGTACCACATGACCTCTGCATATTGCACCAATCAGACGAATCATGACACACTATAAATTACCAGAGCTTTCTACTCCGGTCATCTTTGTCTTGAAGAATCCCCCCTTCCACCCTGACTCTTCCCCTTCTCTGATAGGGCGGCACGGTGGCCCAGTGGTTAGCACTGTTGCCTCACAGCAAGAACACCGCTGGTTTGGCCTCTCCCTGAGCCAGTCGGTGTTTCTGTGTGGAGTTTGCATGTTCTCCCCGTGTTCGCGTGGGTTTCCCCCGGGTTCTCCGGTTTCCTCCTAAAGTCCAAAAAAAATAAATAAATACTACATAAGTAAAATGACTACTTTTTAAATAGCATCTTAAGGCTACTCTAGTCAGGTATATCTCAGCACGTTCACAAGCGGGGGGAGTTCTCGAGACTTACCCGAGCTCAAACTCTCCTCTCGCCCTTTAAATGGGAGGGAGCCCCGGGCTCGAGGATATTCTGAGCTCAGGGCTCTCTCTTAGGACAGCATGCCAAATACGCTTTATAATCAATCATCAGCTAAGTGTGAAATCTTGAAACTTAATCTGGGTGATGGAAGCTTTCAGCAGTGCTTCTGACTGAGCCAAGCCCAGTTTGATGAACTGTTGTCGGTGTTGGCAGGAGGTTACAGGCGCTACATCATAATCACACCCCCACAAGAGCAAGCTCCTGATTGGTTGAATGTTCACTGAAGTTCAGATTTTTGAACCGGAGCGATTCGCATGATTTGCACGTTAAGCGTGTCAAAACGTTCAATTCACGCTGTGTCATTCGCGCAAATCGTGTCATTCGCGCCGCAGGATGTCTATTCGTGCCTTTGCATTGACTTAACATGTAAATCACTCGCGCTTGACGCGTCTTCCGCATCTGATGTGAACGAGCATAAGAAAAGTGTTTGTTTGCACTACCACTAATGTAAATTATAGACGTTTCATTGAGACTCTAAAGAATAATATTAACTTGTGTAAAATAGGCATCTGAGGTCACTGTTAACATGCAATGCACATTAAAAAAATCAAATCAGGTAACTTTAACAAATATAACTTTTTGCCATATCATTAATTTGAGATTACTGGATATACCAAACTTTCGCAAGCACAGTCAGAAACACAGCAATGGAGATTATGTAGAGAATCAAGAACAGCATGTCTGTAATTTTTGCCAATCGTTTCCAGCACAGTGAAGTCTGACACACATTCCGATCTTGATTGACTTGAGGGCCACCGACACCATCTGTGAAAGAAAAAAGGTATGTTTTTAAAAAAGTATTATTAATTTTAGAAGCCTGAATCATCTTATGCTGCTTAATATCACCCTGCTTGGTGCAGACATTTTAGAGTATAGTTCTTAGCAACTTTTCAATTTACATTGGTCTTACTACACACTAGTGATGGGTCGTTCTTGAATGATTCGTTCATTGCATGACTCGAGAACGATGAGTCCTCTCAGGGAGTGATTCGTTCATTCGCACATGTGCACATTTGTGCAGGTGGAGGAGAAGATTAGTTAAATTTTCGAGCGTAAAAAGTTCCCGGATGTGTTCGTGATATTAAGGATGCAGCGATGCAGATTTGAGCACCGAATTTGCTCTAGAAGTCCCAGAAATCATTTCGACTGGAGGTGGGAAGCGCATCATCTTTAATAGATTTATTATTAAAGTTCAGAGATATAACTTATTTACCTCAAGAGCTTCCCTAAATGAGACGGTGAAAGTAAACATCACCATGAAAATCTTAATAAAGGCAATAAACACATTGGAGGGTCACAAAACACCAAAACACATTTTCTGAGCTGTTGACAGTCATATATGTGTCCCACGCTGCTATAAACAGTATTAGGACACATTTATTTCGCTAAAAAGTGAAAATTGGTTATTTTTGCGTTATTTCGAGCAAATTCGTTCTTCCAGTTTGAAATGTATTTTTGAAGCTGCGTCACGGCGATTAGATCCTTGCGTGTATTCCAGAGTGGAGAGTGGATGTCTGTACGTGCGAGTGCATCATGACGTCTCTGAGTGTGCAGCTTTATTCATGAGAAAGACTTGGTTTAAACCAATCAGCGCGCTCTATTGTGATTGAGGCGCAGCTTCATTAATATGCACGATAGCTTCGAAGGCTGTTTTTACCTGTGAGAGAGAGACGCCACGTTGTGTTGCCAAAACAAGTGGAAGAAGAAGAATTGTTTGGAGACACAGGCTGCCAGTGTTGAGTTTATATGCTGCAACGAAGGATTTGTTTTCATTTCCCCGCTATGAGAGCGCAGCTGGACTGACGTGGGTACTACAGTGCACGCGACACTCAGCAGAAATACGTTTGTAAGGAGCTTTTTTACCCGAGAGCTTTTCGCATCTGGAAATGGTGAAATCCGGATTTGCCGCTCGTCTCCTTTTAAAAAACACACGGCTCCAGTTCATGTTGATTGTCCTGTCTCTACAGATTTGGTAAGCGATCAGTGCTCTTTGTTTATTCAGATGGCAAAGTTAGTTCGTATCATCAGCAGGACTCTTTCAGTGTTTAAAGACAGACCTTAGTCAGAGTGATTAGAACTGTTGCTGAGTTTACAGCAGGTAATATCACGACAATATTATAGACTGAAAGATCCGCTGTAAATGCTGCTCTCCGAGTGTAAACATGTAAACACCGCAATCAAACTATTACCGTCGTGTAGGATTTTTGCCGCATTTTGTGACAGGATAGTCTATACACACACTGCTTTCTGACGCTACCTACCGAGTGCATCTAAGTTACCGAGAAATGCGGAGGGTTTTTTATTTCTAACATACACCGTGCGGTATCAAACACTTCATTAAAACATTTCTCCAGCAGTTCCTCGCATCTCGTTTGTCACGGGGGACATGCAGGAAATGTTCCTGGATAAAAGTGAAAGTGCCAAACTGCAGTTAAAGTCTACAAATTAAGGATTTGGCAAATAATTCGACGACTGACGTCCATTCAAACACAGTCACTGTCTTTCTCCCCCTGCGTCTGTGTGTTTGTTTTTCCTGTTTGAAAATCAGCGCGTGCACAAATGGAAACTCCTCATTCACATCCACTCATTTTTAAAATCATTAAAATCAGCTCGTTACGCTGCTTGATGTTGCAAACTGACATTTCCTTATTATACAGAATGGGCCATTTATATGGATACACCTTAATAAAATGGGAACGGCTTCCTGAATACAGTTTCCTGAAAAGTGGATAGGTTGTCGTGGGTCAGTTGAATGGCCCCCAAGGTCTCCCGATCTGACCCCTTTAGACTTTTATCTTTGGGGTCATCTGAAGGCAGTTATCTATGTAATAGAGTATATGTCGAACGTCACGTGACTAAACCGGATCCCTGGGTAGAACACTTCCACTCATCGCTATTCCATATGCACCATCGGTTTGTTATTGAAAGTAGTAAGTAGTGGACATCTGTGATTCTTAACTTTGGTAGTTCCTGGAGGCTTCTTGTGTAAAAACAACGCCATATTAGCGGAGAGTGAAAAACTAGAAGTGTTCTACCCAGGTTGACTGGAATGCAAAAGTTGCGCATATATCCTATTATATAACGTTTAAAACACTACTTACTACTTTCAATAACAAACCGATGGCGCATATGAAATGGCGATGAGCTGAAGTGTTCTACCCAGGGATCCGGTTTGGTCACGTGACGTTCGACATATACCCCATTTCTTAAGGTGTATCCATATGAATGGCCCACCCTGTTTTATTCTGCTTGGTCTGTACAGTCATGCACTTGTTTGTAGAGCGAGTAGTTTGACCGTTTGACCGTTTAGGCGACTGAATCGGAAGTGCTAAAACAATCGCAAAAATGAGCGCAGCTCTGCATTGAAGAGTAAGGTCAATAGAGTCTTACCATCTTGTACAGTGACAGCAGCTGATGCAGATGATGTATCAGCTCCTCTAGCCTTCAGGAAGTTCACAAGGATAGTCTCCAGTATACTGACGCCAATGAAACTGAAAATCACACTGCAGTAAACCCCTGTCAAGACAGCACATTATAAGTGAAGCAGAAAATGCATTTGATTTCGATTTTTAATATTGACAGAGATTAAATAAACAAACTGCCTCGTAGAATTTATTGTTTCCACACTTAGGCTGCGTCCGAAATCGCCTAATACTCACTGCATTTGAATCTGAATATACTACTTAACCGTTAAAAGCAGCTTGTGATGTTGCTCACGTGAATTAATGGTTAAAACTGTAGTCTAGAGCAGTGTTTCTCAACCACGCTTCTGGAGGATCACCAACATTGCATGTTTTAGATGTCTCCTTTGTTTGTCACCCCCATTACAGGTCTTTCTGTCACTGCTGATGAGCTGGTGATCTGAATCAGGTTTGTTTGGTTAAGGAGACATGGGCTCCATCTGAAATCGCCTACTACTCAGTAGGTACTGCATTTGAATTTAGATGCATTATGCTGCGGCCACACTAGAGTTTGAGCTTGCGAAATTCTGTCGTTCAACACTGCGAAAAGGGGCAGGATAAAAAAGATGATTAGACATTAAGGTAACACTTTGTTTCGATGGTCCATTTGAGTATTAGTAGACTGTCTGCTTAATATCTGTTGATACTGACATTCAACAGACATTTAACTGACTATAAGAAATGTGGCAAGTTACATATCAACTTAAACTAACCCTACCCCTGACCCCAACCCTAACCCCAACCCAACAGTCAACTTATAATCTAATGAGAATTAGTTGCAATGTAACTTAAATTTTAATAAATGGACCATCAAAATAAAGTGCGACCGCCATTAAAAAAATTCCTTCATATTATACATTTTTGTCTAGAGAGGTCATGTTTTGATCTTCGATTGAATGCAGCGAACTGCGAAACTTGTCGCACAAGCTTGCATTTCCGGACTTTACTCGGCCGTTAGAAAAGTACGTTCTATACAGTATGAATATCAGTAGTATGAATGGAACTTGGACGTACTACATTCGCCATTTTGTCATGGTCACGTGACCTACTCACGTCACTTGCATCGATTCACTCCCATTCATGAATTCTCTTGCGGTGCATCATGGGATAACATAGCGTGCATCAGATGCGCACTTAAGAATCTCGCCAGAAGTATTAGGTTATCCGAGTACTTCTTACATACTGTTTTTGTATTGTACTGTAATTTCTATTGCTGCTTCCCATTTCGCATACTATGCGTCCTAAATAGAATAGTATAGAAAATAGAGTATGTCCCAAATCGTAGTGTGTTGAAAAGAGTATGCCAAAAATTCCCGGATGGTTTATTATTTCCGGTCAAAATTTTAAGCGTAGAATCGTCCATACACTAACTGCTGATATTACCCACAATACATTGTGCATTTTATTATCACTATTATCAGCTATTACTCAACTATTAACTATTACTATTATCGATTAGCAGAACTATTATCTTGTACTGCCCCAGTTGGCAAATATCACAGCTTGTAAATCCTTTTTGTAGCCAGCTAAGAGTCTTTCAATTCTTGTTTGAGGGATCTTTGCTCATTCTTCCTTACAAAGGTCTTTCAATTCTTTGAGATTTCTGGGCTGTCTGTCACACACTGCTCTTTTAAAGTCTATCCATAGATTTTCAATTATGCTGAGGTTAGGAGATTGTGAAGGCCATGGCAAAACCTTCAGTTCACGCCTCTTGATGTAATCCACTGTGGATTTTGAGGTGTGTACTCCTGCTTTGTAAGCATAAACTATTTTCAGTTTTCTTCTGCTTAGAAGAACCAGTGGTGCTGATTGTTGGGGCAAGGTCAGATGAGTCTGGGCATTTAAAACCTTTGAGATCGACATCACCTGGTCTTTTCAGACAATGATTGAGAACAATCTATGACACTGTCAGGTCTCAGCTTTCCAAAGGGGACAGTGCATGCTATAAAGTCTGCAGGGTGCCCAAACTTTCGCAGACGCCATTTTTTTATTTTCTGTTATTTTGAAAGTGTAACTTTTTTGACACATTATAAGAATGTCTAATCTGTAATTGGGTGCCTTTTGGAGATTTTTCCATCTTTCCTAGGCTTCTCATTCCAAAATAATACAATTTTTTTACCTGGGGTGCCTAAACTTTCGATCCCCACTGTACTACTCGGCTTTGCTCTATGCAGTTAAATTAATTTGGGCTTATTATTTACTGAAGTTTAATGTGATGAAACAAGGCATTCAAAGGTTTTTATTTCTGCAGTGTGGAGTCACACAATTCACTGGTAATGTTGGAAACTGCTGCTCTAGCCGTAGCTGTGTGTGTAGCTCTCTAGCCGAGTGGAGCTCTAGCTCAGCTCGTCTGCCGCTAAGTTCAGTTTTTATTTTAAATTTGATTACTAGACATTGCGTTCAAACTCTGTCGATCATTTTAAATACTAACTCCATAAACATTAGTACTACCACCGTGAGCTCACTGTGTTAGCATTGCAGCTAACATATTTCAAGCTGTAAGTACTCTTTAGCTCATCTTTGGCTCTGCCTTATATAACTGTTTACCATCCCATATCAAGACTATGAAACTCTGTCGATCAAGTTAATTACAAGCTCTTTAATTTTAAATCTCTTCCACGATCACAGCAAAGCAGTTCATGTGTAAATATCTCACATACTCCGGCTTGCTTTTATTGCTCTCATCTTCCAGTTAGTTTGCTGATTCGTGCCTGTTTTTCTCTTACGTGCGTCGTGGTTTATCTGCTTACTCGTGCCTGACTGCACCCTTTGTATTGTACGTGTGTATAATGATAATGAAAGGGGCTACCGACTCACCGATCAGAGGAACTTTAGCGGTGGTCGTAGAGGGCAGCGTGTCATTAAGAATCAGCAGCAACACAGAAATAGCCAGAAGTAAAGTCACTTTAAAGCTCAGCTTGTCTGCTCCGTCTGCGTCTATGAAGAAGGAGGTCAAGTCCAGCACAAGGAAGGAGAACACTGGTAGGATAAGGTTGATGACATGCAGTAGAGGTCTTCTCTTCATGGTGACCTGGCGGTATGGAGGCAATATTAACAATGCATGTTAAACAACAAACGAATACTGCTTTTATTCTATTTTTTTATGGTAAAACAACCACATTTTAAAAATCCAGACTATTATAGCAAAGGTTTCATTAACTAAAACTTTACGGTTTACATTTAAATGTCTTTTATATGTTTTATATTTTATATCTTTATCTTTAGAGGCCAAAGGAATGCCGCAGAGATCAGTATTAGGGCCTATATTATTCTCTATCTATATTAATAACTTGTGCGACAACCTTCCAAAAGCCTTTTATCATCTGTACGCTGATGATACAGTGATTTATTGTTGCTCTCCTTCATTTTCTCAGGCCATACAATTTTTACAGTCTGCTTTTAGTATTGTTTATACGGTGGCCGGGAAGTGCAAAACAACATTACAAAGTGTGAAACACTTTTACGAAGCTCGAGACAAGTTTACATTTTGGAAAACAAATTAACATGAAGCAAAACACTTTTACCAGTCCAGAAACTAATTTACAATGACAGATTCTTTACGGAAAGGGAATGTACCAAACACCGGAAGTGACGTGGCAAAGGAGTTGTTATCGTCACTGGAGTGCAAACTAAAAACCTTAACATGGACTGATGTACATTTGCTGTACATGTAACCAACACGTGATCGATACAACAACAATAGATATTAATATATATGTGTTATTAATATGATAATATATATTAATATATACACAACACGTATTGTGAACGAACAAGTAAGCATTTATGATCTGAATATAAATAAACAGCCATTCTAAACAAGAGTTTTACATAGACTTTGGTTTGGGCAGAATGAACATAGTATTTAAATGTAAATTTAAAACATGGCAGGTCCTTTGTTTTCATTCTGGCATGTTACGCAAGCAAATGACGTATCTCTGTAAACCAATAGAGTTCAGCTGCGCGTCTAGCTCCGCCTTTTGGTACCCTTGGTACACTTTGCAAAGGGTGACCAAAGAGTGGTACGGTGCGGTTTGGTTCGGTACACTTTGAGACAGTGGAAACAACCATAAAAGCGTACCGAACTGTACCGTACCTTACCATACACTCTCAGAAAAAATGGTACAATGTTGTACCAAAGAAGGTACAAACCCTTGTCACTGGGGCAGTACCTTTTTATGGGACAGAATTGTACCTTGAGAAAAGAAACAAATTTGTACCTCTTAAGGTCATGATTTGTACCATGGGAAACCAAAATGTACCTTTGTTTTTAAAAACCTGCAGATACAATATTGTATACTTTGTGAAAGGTACCTTAACAGTGTCAAAAATGCTTACCAAACATTTATTAAAATGCCTGAAATGTTTAGTTTACAATACCTATAGTTTTATGTTTTACCAGTTGTTTTGTATTATTGTATTATAGAACTAAAAATGTATAAGTATCTTTAAACATACTTTTAAATTTTCTTGTTTTAATATGGAAATTATTCATAAAAATCACTTTGCCTTTCCAGTAATGTTTATTTTCATAGATACTGTAATAAAGAACTTGTTCAACACTTTTGTACCTTTTATATGAGAACAATTGTGTACCTTCACTTCAGTTGTACCATAAAAGGCACAGAACAGTATCATAAGAGGTCTTTTCAGTACCATATAAGGTACAATTTTTACAAAGGTACAAAACTGTTCCTCAAGGAACATTATTTGTACCATCGTGTACCTTTTTTTCTGAGAGTGTACCACTCAGTGGAAACGGGCCTTTAGACAGTGGAAAAGGCCATAAAAGCGTACCGAACCGTACCGTATC
>CAIGQQ010038027.1:4224748-4236629 GCA_903798035.1 Danio albolineatus | reverse complement strand
AAAGCGTACCGAACCGTACCGTACCACTCAGTGGAAACGAGCCATTACTCACCATTTCGAACTGTATGCCAAAGCCGAGTGGCCTTCTTTGAACATAAGAAGGTACACTCACTGGATGACTCTGGTCTACAAGGCTATTCTGCGACTGGTGTCTTCTTACCTAAGTACCCTTCTTCAGGAATCAAAAAGCCAGTATGCCTTTACGTTCAAGCAAATCTTATCATTTGACTGTTCCCGGGTTCAAACTGAAAAAGGGAAGCGAGCCTTCAGTCATGCCGCCCCCTCATCCTAATACTCTTCAGTCTGAACTAAAAATGTCTGATTGTCCCAATTAGATCTTTTCACTCTATCCTTTTTAACAAACAACTGTCCATTTCTCAATGCATGTGCTTTTAACATATTGCAATGTGATATAGCTGAACAAATAAACTGTATTTTTATATGATCTAAATTTTTTAATTTATTATTGTTAATATTATTATTCTATTTATTTATTTTTTCTTTCATAAGTCATGTGTTGCAGACCTCTGGTCCCCTTGTAAATGAGATCTTGATCTCAATGGGGGTTTTATCTGGTTAAATAAAGAAACATATGTCTTTTTGTAAAATTATTAAATATATATATATAAATCACAAAATAAAGACACATAAATAAAAGCATGATTCTTTGCTTCATACCTGATATATCAGCTGATCTGTGTAGCTAAACCAAGGGCTGGTTTTAGATCTGATAGTGCTTATATTGAGGAGCTCCCACTCCCCCTGGGACTGAAAGGATTGCTTGGAAGCATTTGTAAGAATGCCCGCATCATGCAAAACGTATATTTTCAGATCTACATCTAAGGGAATAAAGATAGAAATTGCATTATTTTAAAGTCAAACCATTCATTGCTGTTGATGTTTGTTCATTAAACTTCACAGCTTTCATAAATACTTGAATATGCCGCAGACTGAATCGTTATATTGCAGCTCTGGGTGTCGAAGGGGAACTTGTAGAGGTCCAGCTTACAGATGGTGTTCAGAGAAAAGATCTCAGACAAAAGTGTATAGCCGAAATAGATCAACTGCACATTTAAAGGCTCCTTGTCTCCAAACTCAGTATTGATGCTAAAGAGACAAAAAAAATAAAAATAAAAATTCATCAACTTCAGTTTTCTTTGATTTTGAATGAAATGAAATACTTTGTGTTTTCCACCAAGGCAACCTAGAGCAGGGGTTTTGTGGAAATCTGCGGAATTCGCAGCGCACAGATTTCGTGTGGGCCTAGCCATAGCATACTTGCTTTTGATTCTGCTTCGCAAATCCAAGTTCACGTCGAACATTGAGTATGTTTACATGGGCAACAATATTTTACTATGATTAAAACAATACTCTAATTAAAAGTCCACCATGTAAATAGCAATTTTCGTTAACTTTAATCCAACTAAGTAATAATTGAACTAAACAGAAATGGAATTAATAAATGTGGAGTATGCATATATTAGTAGCATCATTATCAAGTAAACGCGCAATCAATCGATTAACATCATGCATGACATTTCGCCATATTTTCTGACAAAATCCACACACACGTTTGTCAGTAAGGGACCGCACACACACACATCGCCAAATGCGAAAATGTTTCTTTCCATTTGGCGTGCGGTATCAAATTCCTTTAAAACAACACTCTTTTACCAGTCCTTACTCCATATTTGCGTCCAATACCCCAGTTTGTCACGGGGGCATGAATTAACGTCATGTGGCTTAGTGGCCACATATGTGGACGGCACATTTTAGCTCTTATGTCCACAATTGTATACTTTGAATGCTTTATATTTTGTAACAGACATACAATGTCATCCTGCAGCTGTGTTGTAGCATATGAAATGTCCCAAAAACTTTTTAAACTGTCCAAAATGGGCCAAAAAAATAGTTTTTTACTTTCTGATATGTGTGTATGTGTTATTAACCACGAGTCCACATATATGGACATTATTTTTTCTCTAAAAGTACATCATATCAAAAGATGATACTTAGGTTTTGTTCTAATTAGGTTCCCAAATAGCAAAGAGAAATAAAAAACTCATGTAAAAAAACCAGCTTGGGGCTTAAGAAGATGTTCACGAGTGAAAGTGAAACTGCCGAACTGCAGTTAAAGTCATCCAAAATGACATGAAACTCTGCAAGAAATGTGAATAGCCTGGAGATGCAACGTTCAAAAAGCACTTCACGTAACACTTTAATTATATTATTTTCTTATTCAGATTTAAGGCTCGTACACACCGGGACGCTTTTCGTTTGCGTTTATCGTCGACGTTTTTCGAGACGTTTTTCTGCATTCAAGCCCAAGCGATTTTCTCTGGCGTCGAGCAGAAAAGCATGCAAAATCACTCCTTGACGTTAGATGGCGCACAGGGGAAGCGGGTTACACAGAAGAAGAAAAGAGGAAGTTTACACGCTTGTTGTTGCGATCGGCAAAACATGGATGGTTCAAGTAGCAGCTCTAGCGATGAAGAAATTATTATTGTTCACAAGTGCAGTAAGCAGCTCCACGTTCATATCGCCTCTGGGCATCTGCGCTCGCATTAATGGTGCATTCACACCAGACGCGGAAGACGCGTCAAGCGCGAGTCATTTACATGTTAAGTCAATGCAAAGGCGCGAATAGGCATGCTGCGGTGCGATACGCGTGAATGACGCGGCGCGAATGACGCGAATTGCGCGGCGCGGATGGCGCGATACGCGCGAATGGCGTCGCGTGAATTGAGCGTTTTGCGCGTTTGACGCGTTTAACGCGCAATTCGCGCGCGTCGCTTCAGTTTGAAAATCTGAACTTCAGCGGACTTTCGCGCCGCGTTAACCAATCAGGAGCTTGCTCTTGTGGGGGTGTGATTATCACGTGGCGCCTGTTGAGGGTGTCTCGGGAGGAAATCCTCCAGCTGACACCGACAACAGTTCATCATACTCGGCTCAGCTCAGTCAGAAGCACCGCTGAAAGCTTCCATCATCCAGGTTCAGTGTCTGGAGGAGTTTATGAGCTCACAGAGCTCCGTGCACCTCTGAAATAATCTAGTGGTCTTATATACAGCTCCAATCGAATGAACGCTGTGTTTCAGCCTTCATAAAGCACATTAACACGGTTATTCTCTCTATAAAACCCCTGTTAGCCATTTAGCAATAAAGCTACAGTCACCCATAGACAGAAGCCCTGCCCATCAGGCGAATCCGCGTATTTTCTCAAGTCAATTTGACGCACGAATGAAGCGGATTTGATGCGCGAATGAAGCGAGTAAACCCAAATGTTTACGTGTCTATTTACGCGCGAATAGCGCGATTTTGCCGCGCGTGCCGCGTCTGGTGTGAATTCAGCATAACAGTTTTGCGCTTGAGCGCCTCCAAGGGGTGTTTACTGTAACTTCAGCAGCACGCACAGCAGCACGTACACGTGAACAAAAGTGGCAATCTGATTGGTGGAGAAGGTTTTGAGGCGGGGCGTCAAAACAAAAAAACGAGCATGAGGCGTTTCTTTAAAAATGACGCTTTTACGCCTGGCATTTTGCGCGTTGGTGTGCACAATCACATCCGCGCCCTTTATTTAGTCACGAGAAGTTAAATGTCGACCGAAAACGCGAGCAAAAAACGTCTCTGTGTGCACGGGCCTTAATAAAATAGATTACTGACGTCCATATTTATTTGTATATATTTTACTGGAACGCATTAACTCCTGATAGCTAGCTGTGGAGGTAATGGTAATCAGATTCACTCTCTTGAACGCATAAAAACTCGGCATTAAAATTTACTCGAATGCACTCCTCAAATTTTTAACCCTTAATAGCTGCTGGTGCCCCACAGGTTGAAAACCCCTGACCTAGTAAATGCTGAAATATAATTGCATAAACGGTCACACTTTATTTTGATGGTCCGCTTGTTGAGTTTAAGTTACATTGCAACTAATTCTCATTAGATTATAAGTAGACTGTTAGGTTAGGGTTAGTGTTAGTTGACATGTACTTGCAAAGTTTCTTATTGTCAGTTAAATGTCTGTTGAATGTCTGTATCAACAGATATTAAGCAGACAGTCTACTAATACTCAAATGGACCCTCAAAATGAAGTGTTACCTTATAAACAGGCTGTGGGCAGGTTATAGAGACCAAAACAAAGACAGACATTTAGACACAAAATGCTTCTTTTTGAAAGGAGAATAACTGATTTTAGTACTGTTTTTCAGAACAAGAATGTTCACCTAGAATGTTTCTTAAAGCACATTTAAACAACCATTGTTTTAACTTTACTCGAGGAACTTTGACAGATCTTTGACAGAATGTTAGCTACATTTAAATGTATGAGAATATTCCCTGCTAGCTAGGATGGAAAAAAAAAGATGTTCAATGGGTGTTTGCTGCTGTTCAGTAATAGGATTTAATAAGAAGCAAAGATTCAAAGGTGCAGTATGTAAGTTTGACACACAGTAGTTGAACTAGGTATTGCACTCCTGGATTAAAACAAACGCAAGCGCAGGTTGCCAGATTGAGGACAAGAGCGAGTGATTTAAACCGTGCTCCAAATAAAAGCAACGGCACCCGATAGAAGGAATATTCCCTATATTAAAAGGAGTTTTTGTCCTAACCAACACCTCGAATTGATATATTGGAAACGACTTCTATTTCTCACAGCTGAACAACAGAAAACTGACAATGATCACCTCAGGTAAACCTTGTGTGTTTTATCCAGTGCTAAATACTAACAATGTGAGTTTGAATGCCATTTTACATGACATTTATTGACATATACTGAAAGCAGCAGCGCATAGTTCACCGCAAGTCCTTGAAAATAAAATAAACCATTTGAAATTGAACATTAGAACTAAACACATATCAGTGATTTACCATCTACATTTAATAATGTTAAAGAGGGTTAATATGTATTAGATAGAGCAGTGGTTCTCAACTGGTTTGGCCAGGGGACCCACATTTTTACATGGTCATCAAGCCAAAGCCAAATTTTTAGGAACTATATTTTAATTTTAGGAATTATAATGAATTAATTTGTATTTATTTGTTAATATACACAACTAGTGACAGATAAATCATAAGGAAATCACTAAGACTTACAAATAAACAATTTTTTAGTGATTTCATTGGACAAAATGTATCAAATTTTACAAATATTACAAAGTACAATTGTGCATTTCAAAATAAAAGTCCGGTATACGCATTTCAAAATAAAAGTCCGTTATGAGCATTTCAAAATAAAAGTCTGGTATAAGCAAAATAAGTTTAATGTTTTACACACACTCCGCGACCCACTAAAAATGTTCAAGTGGGTCGCGACCCACCAGTTGAGAAACACTGAAATAGAGTATAAACCTTACCATTTCGTGAGTGAGTGCATATTCTGTGCTTCTGAATGGCGGTATTTACGTTTCTGTCGTGTTTTGTCTGGTGCAAACAGCCAAATTGCTCATCACTGCGTATATCTTATCACGAAGCGTTTGTTAGGACAAGCGGTTACCATGTAACCTGCTCACCTAATGTTTACGTTCGTAGTATTTATATCATTTGCTAATTAATAACCTCATGTGGAACTGAATCTGTCTTATTTCAAAGTCTGCTACAGTCCACCAGAGGTGGCATTTCGGTCACGGACGCAAGCTTTGAGACCCTTTCTGAATAAAATACGTTGTTTTTTACCAAGGCAACCCAGAGTGTTGAAATATAATTGGTTAAACTGGCACTGGGCAGCTTAAAATGACCAAAACAAGACACTGTTCCGGCACGGAAAACACATTTTCAAAGCAAAATATCTGACTTCAGCATTGTTTGTCAGATACACAAGTATGTCCACTTGGCATGTTTCTTAAATATCTGCGAACATATTATGGTATTTTCATGCTATAGAAGAGTCAAAAACTTACATACAGCACATTTAATAAAGGTGTCTCCAACCTGTGTCTGATATCCTTTATACTGACTTACAGTATGTTTATGAACTCTGCAGTAAAACTGATTCATTTGATTTATTGTGTGACACATGTTAAAACAGACTAGATTCATAATTTTATACCTTTCTGTTATAACAAGGTCTGGTACCCAAAGTGAATTTTTGGCAGCCACAATTGTTTGAATCTGACAAAACAGATTTTGGTTCCACTTCACACTTTCCCAAACCTGCAAAAGAGTATGAAATTCAGTGATTTTAAAACACACACACAATTAATAGTGAATAAAGTATTGAAAAATGAAAGTGAAATAAACATATTAAAGCACTTACAGTTACCATTTTGACCTGCGTTAGGAGGCTCTGTTCCTTTTCCATCTGTAGATAAAACATGAACATGGTGATGAACGTATAACTGCCTGACACATCATAATAAACCAGAAGATAAGTCTGAACTCACCACTTCAATGATGGAGTTTATATACAAGTCCACAAAAACAGGGGTATAGGTTTTCCCTGGTGAAAGGGGCCGCATGTATGTTGTCTGAGTGTCGTTTCTCCCCAGGTTAAGATATTCAAAAAGTTGCCGATATGAATCAGCAAAAGCTGAGGTATTGCAGGTTTGTGCATCAGACACCCATCCTGTGTAGATAAGACCCCAGTTGAGTACACAGCAAAACTCCAAGTGGATGCATGTTAGTGATGTCATAAGTAAACAGCGGGAGTGGATGTATCACCATTTTAGAAATATAGAAATATCTGGACCTGTCGCCAATTCAGATCATGCAGAGAGAATGTATTCTGACTAAAGAACACATCTACGATGACCATGAGCCAAAGAGAAAGCAAGAGACAGGGCAAGGAGTTAAGACAGCAGTTATAGCTTTTATAATATACATTTGCTTGATCAGCCGCAGCATCACTGAGATAGATCCAGCTGCAGGCGTTCAAACACAGACATGTTTCAGCCACTAGGTCCAGGCTGGACTACACCATATATGGATAATGACGGATCAGTAGCCGAGATGATCTTTAAATGGGCTATCCCAAGAATGTCAACATGAGTTATAAGTACAGTATCTTTTAGCATTAACCTCCTGAGACCCAAAGAAATTTTCTTTTGTTTTTTTCCTACATCCTTTGGGTTTCAAAAAAATTCTACAATTCAGAGTTTTTACGTTTTGTTATTTTTTACTTTACAGCATGTCCACTGTAGTGGACCACAGGACCATTTTAGTTTGAAACGACAGCCAACAAAACTATACAGGATATGGCTGTAAAGGGATATTTATCCAATACAATGTAAAAAAACAAAACAAAAGCCTTTTTTTCCCCTTTTGTACTGAAATTCCTGGAACAGTTTAGTCTGAAACCTCTCTCCTCATCTGACAGCTCAAAGTCTCCCTCAACTATCTTCTAAAGAATCCTCTCTGCTTCAGTTCTGCCTCCTACAACATGCAGTCATTAGTTACATTAAGATGGTCCTGCGGTCCACTATAGTTGACATTTAAAAAAAGGATGATATTTTAAAACACAAACAACTGAACAGCTTTGAAAAATGAATGTATTGTTCCTGACACTTTAATAAACAAATATACATGTAATTATAATAGTAAAAAAAACATTTAAAATGCTAAATTTTACATATCTCTCTCTCATATGTCTTCCCATAAAATGTGCTCATTTGTATGCCAGCCATTTTGGAAGCAGCGTAAGAAGTGGTTCCTAGCATGCCAGCCAATCAAATGACATATCACTAGAAAGCCCATGATGTCCTCTGTACAGTACAACAGGACTTGACAGAGTAGCTCAAAAAATTCAGAGAAAATTCATGAAAATACCAGATCCACTACAGAGGACACAAATCAATGGGCAGGGTCTCATATACAAAATACTACAAACACACTACAAACTAGATTTTTTTATTGATATTCATTTTGATCAACATAATGAATCATAACCTTTTAGACTATAGGTTATGATGAAATATTTCATTCATGTCTTTTCAAATTGTGTTTTCTACACCTTCCCAATGCTAAGCCTACCCCTTACAGTAATCTGTTATGTTTTACTAATGTAAAACCCACCCCAGCCATACACCTACACCTATCCCTTTCATTTTTTTAAAAAAAATTCATTTTGAAAATTGACCGTATTCTCTCACTTCACATCTCAATCACCTGAGCGCCCAAATTTAACCCACAAGCAGCAAAATGAGTAAGAAACAGACATCTTTGGAAAGTTTCTTTGCTAAAAGGAAAATGCCCAGTGAAGGACCAACGAACTGCCAAGGAATGGATTTGCAACCCATTTGTCAACAAATCAGGAGAATCCAGCATGTCAGTGCAAGAAGATCCACAGCTGGAGATCGCACATGACGGCGGCCTTTTAGAGGCCGTTCGCATTTCGCGTCTTTTCTAGAGTTCACTTAAGTTCGTTATTTCCAATGGAGGTGCACGTGACAAGAATTGACCGATCAGCTTGTGTGGAATATAAACGTTTCGGTAAGCTAATTATCTCAGACAAACACAGAACAGCCAAACACTGCAGTGCTTTGTAATTTTGTCCATAAATAAAACTTGTTTAGAGCGATAGCTTGTCGTCCTCTGACAAAACGATTGGTCGCCTTGCAACCTATGAACCTCCGACCACGCAACACCAACCAGCACCCACGCCCTACCACCCCGGTTCGCGGCAAAATGATCAAACGTTGACCGGTGCGCGGTGATAAAATGTTGAGGACCACTGATGTAGAAGACCGGTTTAGGGATTTTTTCAGTGAATTAAATTTTATAGTGGGGTCTATTTATGTGAATGTGTCTATTAAAACACAGCTGTACAATCTCAAAAATACTGTATTCAACATTCTGAAATCAAAATGACTTTACCCCATGTAATCTTAGTGAACTAACCCTTGTGTTGTCTCATTTTAACAGCAGAAAATACCAGAAAAAGACTTTGACACTGGTCTTCTGGTGACTTTTTTTATTATTAGAAGTTTTATAATTAATAAGTCTGTACACATTTAGGGTATCATTTGCGCGTATCGCACCGCAGGATGTCTATTCGTGCCTTTGCATTGACTTAACATGTAAATCACTCGCGCTTGATGCTTCTGTGTCTGGTGTGAACGCAGCATTAGACATGAAACTTTTTCAAAATACAAGGGAAACATTTTCTGTTTTGGCTACATCAGTGTCATGTAAACATAGTTTTAGATGAAATCACCTGAAATAAAACACATTACATCTCTCAAAATCTCAGCAGAGGATCATTAAATGTAATATCATCTTATGGCAAGATAACTGAAGGGGAAAAAGAGGATCATATTAAATCATCATGTAGGACAGTGGTCCTCAACCACTGGATCAATTGATACCAGGACGCACAAGAAATCATTAATTATTTCCGTTTTATTTATTATCGGAGTCTGAAAAATCTTTCATTTAGAAAAATGATCATATTCCCTCGGTCACCTGAGCACTCACAATTTAACCCACAAGCAGCAAAATGAGTAAGAAACAGACGTCTTTGGAAAGTTTTTTGTTAAGGTGAAAATGTCTAGTGATGGACCTATAAACTACCACGGAATGGATTCGCAACCCATTTGTCAACAAATCAGATGAATCCAGCATGTCAGTGCAAGAAGATCCACAGCTGGAGATCGCACATGACGGCGGACTTTTAGAGGTCGTTCTCATATCGCGTCTTTTCTAGAGTTCCCGCAAGTTCGTTATTTCCAATGGAGGTGCACGTGACAAGAATTGACCGATCAGCTAGTGTGTAAGATACACATTTCGGTAAGCTAATTATCTCAGACAAACACAGAACAGCCAAACACTGCAGTGCTTTGTAAATGTAGTCCATAAATGAAACTTGTATCAGAGCGACAGCTTGTCGTCCTCTGACAAAACGATTAGTCGCCTTGCAACCTATGAACCTCCGACCACGCAACACCAACCAGCACCCACACCCTACCACCCCGGTCTGCGGCAAAATGATCAAACGTTGACCGGTGCGCGGTGATAAAATGTTGAGGACCACTGATGTAGAAGACCGGTTTAGGGATTTTGTCAGTGAATTAAATTTTATAGTGGGGTCTATTTATGTGAATGTGTCTATTAAAACGCAGCTGTACAATCTCAAAAATACTGTATTCAACATTCTGAAATCAAAATGACTTTACCACATGTAATGTTAGTGAACTAACCCTTGTGTTGTCTCATTTTAACAGCAGAAAATACCAGAAAAAGACTTTGACACTGGTCTTCTGGTGACTTTTTTTATAATTAGAAGTTTTATAATTAATAAGTCTGTTCACATTTAGGGTCTCATTTGCGCGTATCGCGCCGCAGGATGTCTATTCGTGCCTTTGCATTGACTTAACATGTAAATCACTCGCGCTTGATGCTTCTGTGTCTGGTGTGAACGCAGCATTAGACATGAAACTTTTTCAAAATACAAGGGAAACATTTTCTGTTTTGGCTACATCAGTGTCATGTAAACATAGTTTTAGTTGATATCAACCTGAAATAAAACACATTACATCTCTCAAAATCTCAGCAGAGGATCATTAAATGTAATATCATCTTATGGCAAGATAACTGAAGGGGAAAAAGAGGATCATATTAAATCATCATGTAGGACAGTGGTCCTCAACCACTGGATCAATTGTTACCAGGACGCACAAGAAATCATTAATTAATTCCGTTTTATTTATTATCGGAGTCTGAAAGATTTTGAAAAATTATTATATTCTCTCGCTTTACGTATCGGTGACCTGAGCACCCAAAATTTAACCCACAAGCAGCAAAATGAGTAAGAAACAGACGTCTCTGGAAAGTTTCTTTGTTTTTGTCAGTGAATTTAATTTTATAGTGGGGTCTATTTATGTGAATGTGTCTATAAAAACACAGTTGTACACTCTCAGAAATACTATATTCAACATTCTGAAATCAAAATTACATCACCTAATGTAAGCTTAGTGAACTAACCCTTGCATTGTCCCATTTTAACAGCAGAAAATACCCAAAACAGACTTTTTGAAACTGGTCTTCTGGTTATTTATTTGATATTTAAAAGTTTTATCATTTATAAGTCTGTTCACATTTAGAGTACAATGGTTATCCAGCTATAAAACCCTTTTTACACTAAAAAAGCTCCTGACACACACATGCACACTCCCACAGTCCATCAGTTCAACAGTCTTGTTCATCTAATGTTATAATCACTGTTGACAAATGATGACAAATGCAATATTTAAACAATATTTACCTCTCGAAGCAAGTAAAAACAGTAGCCAGTGTAGCTGTGTGGTGAACAGAGAAACATTCATCTTAAGACAGTCTGACTGCAAAATGAAGAATTACTCCTGAACGGTCATTTAGTCATATTTATACTCTGTGAGAAAGAGACACGCAAACATCCACACATTCACATCCAAATATGTTCATTTATAATCAACGAGGCTAAATTATGCTCTATTTCATTATGCTTTCGTAAAATATTCAAATATATTGTGTAAGCATACAGCTACAGGAAATAAGCTCTTATAAAATAAATAGTCAAATAGTTTGAGCAAACATACAGCTAAACTTAAAACATAATGCTCGAAGGAAATATTCAAATCCACTTTAATGTTATATGAGATGATATTGCTCTGGGACAGAAAATGCAGCACTTACTGGAAATTAATGAAAATATTTGTTGTTCATATTATGCCTTTGTGACAAGGAATCATGTGCATATATGTGTGTGTAAACGTTTTTTTGTTCACCAAAACAGAATTATTTTGTTAAACAATGCATTCTGGGTAGTACTTTTTTTCAGAAGGTAGCCAGCAGCAACATCCATTTAATAGTATTCAATATATATTTGAATTTTCTGCATCCCTCACACCAGTATTTTAATGGTTTATTAAATATGAATCCCTGTCTGACCCTATGAGGTATGGCATATATATAT
>CAIGQQ010038027.1:4184798-4199297 GCA_903798035.1 Danio albolineatus | reverse complement strand
TATATAAAATATATAAATATATAAAATACCTGAATTGTTTTGGTTAGATAATATTACCGTCTGAAGGGTAACAATATCCAACAATAACCAAATATCCTCTGAGTGAAATTTACTCAGTTTAGATAGTATTTGGTCCCTCTCTAAATTCAGCTAATGTTACTCAAGTTAATGAGACAATGAAAGGATTAATTAAGTGATGTTTGAGGTTTGATGATGAACACCATGTTGTTATTAAGCAGAAACACCGAAAAGAAACACAAAACTACAACTGACTTCAGTCACAGCCTTGAAATAGCTCAGCTGAAATATAATACATTGAATCTCTCAAAATCTCAGCAGAGGATCAACTCAATCAATAAGCAACTCCACAAAGAGCAGCTTTACTTATTACCAACCTGTTTGCCCTTATTTAAAGAGAGACCAAAATACTCTCTGAACTGAGTACGTTTTACTCAGAGGATTTTGCTGTGTATACAAAAAATAATTAATGATTAAAGAAGTTACTAGAAACAAGAAATAATTATACTTGGTAAAATGTCTTGAAATAAAACATATCTATGCTTTAGTAATGGTAAAAATGTCTCAAATTAAGTAGCTTATTAATTTGTTAATATTAATAATTCTTATTATTAATTCTTATCTTATTAATAATTAACACTTATTCCAAGAAGTGTATTTAGTGTAACATTCTGTCTTAAAATTAGCCAAGCAGTCAAGCTTGAAACAATATTATTGTATGAATTCAACCACGATTGCACAAGTCCAAGTGTCCAAACCCAAGTGCTTAAACCTGGCCACTTTGAAATCAATTTTAAGTTTCTGCTATCAGGTCACTAAAGGATTAATCTATCTCAGACTTTACAGCACATGCTAGTTTGTAAAGCCCAATGCTTGAACCACTTTTAACTGAACATCGTTATACTTAAATAATATTAAAAAAGGACTTACCAGCTGAGGCAAGAAACAAAACAAGCCAATACATGGTGAACGAGTAGGTTAAGCTGTTGACCATAATGATACTCTCTTCAACATAGACTGGTCAAAAGGTCATATTTATGTGAGGCCCAACATCCCCCAGTATCTGCATATTTATTTGAAATGTAGGCCAGAGTTCAAAACAATTAGAATGACAAAGAAGCTTGAGGACGTGTAAGGGACTGTGCTTTAAATATTATAATGACCCTTAAGGTCTGTGTAAATATAGAATAAAGAAATGACACAAATATAATGCTTCACAGCTAGAGGGCAATCTGGCTTTGACGACATTTAATTTTGACAGTGATATTTGATATTCTTTCTGTTTATTTTTGCGATCACCTCTGTGTATTTTTGCCTTCAGCACTCGTACAAAAGTTAATTAGACATTTAACATTTAAGAGTAGATAAACACTTTGTCAGGGTCAAACAGAAAACTGACAGTGATCACCTCAGGTACACCTCGTGTGCTTTATTCAGTGTTAAATGCTAACAATCACTACTGAAAAAAACTGCTTAAACTTGGCTGGTTTTAGCTGGTCAACCAGCCTGGTTTTAGAGGGGTTTTGGCCATTTTCAGGCTGGTTTCCAGCCATTTCCAGCCTGGCCTTAGCTGGTCAGGCTAAGAAACAACCAGCTAACCAGCTTAGTCAGGCTGAGGGCCCAGCCAAAGCCAGCTATGTCTAGCTTGCAGGCTGGTTAAGCTGGTTTATGCTGGTTTTAGCTGGTCATTTTCCAGCCTGACCAGCTAAGACCAGGCTGGAAATGGCTGAAAACCAACCTGGAAATGGCCAAAACCCCTCTAAGGCTGGTTGACCAGCTAAAACCAGCCAACCAGTTTAGGCTGGTTTAAGGTGTTTTTTCAGCAGGGACGTATGTATGAATGCCATTTTATATAATTTCTCACAATAAAACGTACTATTAATTTTTATCACACTATTTAAAATTGACGACATGAATGTGGACAAACAAACAAACAAATAAATAAATAGCTCATTTTTTTGACTGAAATATGCATTAGACAATATATGTTATATTACTTGCAGTGCACTTAAAATGTTTTGCATAAAACATCAGGGAGGTTTGGTGACATTTATTGCTATATACTGAAAGTAGCAGTTCACCTCAGGTCTTGAAAATAAAATAAACCTTTTGAAATTGTAGAACTAAACACATATCAGTCAACACATTTTAGGTACATTACGCTGCACTTCCATTAAAGTTAATCTTTATAACTACTTAAAATAAACTTAAGACCATCTTATTCTACTCAACTGTGCAATTTTTGAGACAACGTGAATTTTTCTTCTGAATAATTATCACTAACGATCCGATCAAGCAGATTACCCAGCGTGTTTCTCCAGGTCGGCAGACGGCGCTTTCTGCTCATGCGCTCATTCCTGCGCCTCAGACCAATGTTAGAGAAGAAGACATGGCGTCACGACTTTTCATAAACAGTTGCAGGTGAAAATATGAAGAATTTGAGCCGTGTGTTCACCTCAGACATGCTTCTCGGTAAGATGATGCGTCTCTAGTGTTTGCATGCGTGTCGCTGTCGCTTCCAGTGTTTTCGGCAATACTGTCACTCCTCACTCGTGTGGATTAATGAAAATATACTAACTGCATGAACCAGCCAACTCCCCCTTACATGCCTCACGCTTGCCTTTTAAATTTATAATATTAATGCTATGTTCACCACAACAGCACGGGTCGCTTTATTCATTGGCTCTAATTTAAGTAAACAACAACAGGAGTGATACATGAGCTGAGCTGAAAGGACATTTATTTTTATTTGACAGGTTGTTCATGCATGCCTTCTGAAAAAAAAAGTCAAACATTACAAATCATCCAATTTTAACCATTAAAAACAATACATTTGGATGGTTTATAGTGTCTTTTGGGACATATTCCCTGTTAGATTTATTGTTTTTAACGTGACACCAAAAGAAATGGGGTGAAGTGGGTTTTACATTCACACATTCAGACTATCTCCTTGATAATATGTCATATACTGTAAGTGTTTTTTGCTAATTCTAAATAGCGAAGTCATATTAGCAGCCATTGGCTATTTAAATACATCAATGGTCAATTAAACAGTGCTAATGTTGAATTATAAGGTTCTGTCTGCGTTCTGAATGATTTTGAATTGAGCTAAAGTTGATTTTATATTCACACATTCATTCAGGGACGTGCTCCATTTGGTTTACCATGGTACTTGGTCTGAATAGTGAATAGTTGGTCTGAAATCACATGCAAGTATGACTTGAAAACAACATCAGCACTATTTGTTTGACTGTGAACAATCTTGTACTTTGATAGTCATTGGCTGCTAATAGGATTTCACCATTCAGAATTTGCCAAAAAATATATATTTTTTGTGAAATTATATTATTAAGGAAAAAGTCTGAATGTGTGAATATAGGATTAACTTTACCTCAATTGATTTTGAGATATTGAGTTTCAAAGTTTTGGCATTCCATATAGCAAACAAGATGTGTGTAACAGTTTTCTTTCATACATTAACGTGACAGACACCCTAAATGTAGTCTAAAGGTAAATTATCAAAATTCTATTATAGGGCTGTGCAATTAATCGCAATTGAAAAAAAAATCACGATTTAAGCACATGCAATTTCTAAATCGCGTAAGGCTGCCATTTTATCTAATAATTTATTTAGATTTTTGTTCACGTTCTTGTGCGCATGAATTTAATATATAATATAATATAATGTAATGTAATATACTGTAATATATAATAGAGTGTATTGTAATATAATTTAATATAATATAATGTAATAGAATAGAATAGAATTAATATGCAGTAATATAATATAATGTAATAGAATAGAATTAATATAATATAATATAATATAATATATTATAATATAATATAATATAATACAATACAATATATTGAATGAAAAATATATGATGCATTCTAAATTGAAATAAAGACATGAGAGCACATGCATGTTAATTAAAATAAAGTATTAGAAAAAAGCAGTTTTTAATTAAATGCTGTGTTGTTCATGTGATTCTGTGTTGTTTTTGTCAGCCTGATTGACTGCCGAGATGGAAATAATGGCTGTGAATCTGCTGGCCACGTCTCCATCCACCTCCACGCTCCCTCCGTCTCCGTGTGTGGAGGACTCCGGCTTCCCCTTGTCCTCTCTGGACAGCGAAGACTATGTGTTTGTGGAGACTCGGCATCCCAACAAAGTCTTGGAGGGCTTGAACAGCTTACGGCTCAATAACGCCTTCTGCGATGTGACGCTGTGCTGCGGAGGCCAGGAGTTTCCCTGTCACCGCATCGTTCTGGCCTCCTTCAGCTCTTACTTTCAGGTAATAAATACTTTTATTTTAACTTTTTTTTTCTGATAAAGTGAGACTGTCTGGTAAAGCTTGTTGTTGATTAGCGGGACAAAACTTTAGCAAGATCAAAAGTAGTTTGGTAAAACTAAAGTTTTCAACCCAGGTTCATTCTGAAAACGTAGTCCCATGTACATTTCTGGAAGCCGTGAAATACGTACCGGGACGTAAACATGCGTCTTTTTGCACTTTTTGTTTTCGCAAATCCACGAGAGGCTGCTGTGTATGCTTTTTGAGATCTCAAATTTGTCTCGTGAGTGCCGTTCATGCCTGCTGTTCTCGCGTAAACCCACCAGAGGCCGCTGTCGACTGACTGTTTGGCTGACTGAATGACTGACTCATTCAGGCTTCATTTCCCCGCTATGAGAGCGCAGCTGGACTCATGTGTGGACTACAGTGCACGCGATAGAAATGCGTTTATAAGGAACATGTTTCACCCGAGAGCTTTTCGCATCTGGAAATGGTGAAATCCGGATTTGCCGCTCGTCTCCTTTTAAAAAATACACGGTTTCAGTTCATGTTGATTGTCCTGTCTCTACAGATTTGGTAAGTAATCAATCAGTGGTCTTTGTTTATTCAGATGGCAAAGTTAGTTTGTATCGTCAGCAGGACTCTTTCAGTGTTTAAAGACAGACCTTAGTCAGAGTGATTTGAACTGTTGCTGAGTTTACAGTAGGTTAACATCACTACAATATTATAGACTGAAAGATCTGCTGTAAATGCTATTTTCCTAGTGTAAACACGTAAACATTGTTATCAGACTGTTATCATCGCATAGAATTTTCGCTGCATTTTGTGACAGGATAGTCTATACACACACGGCTGTCTGACGCTACCTAACGAGTGCATCTAAGTTACTGAGAAATGCGAAGGGTTTTTTATTTCTCTCATAAGCCGCGCGGTATCAAATACTCCATTAAAATCTTCCTCCAGCAGTTTCTCACATTCTGTTTGTCACGGAGGACATGCAGGAAATGTTCCTGGATAAAAGTGAAAGTGCCAAACTGCAACTAAAGTTGACAAATTAAGAATTTGGCAAATAATTTGATTACTGACGTCCATGTAAACACAGTCACTGTCCTTCTCCCCCTGCGTCTGTGTTTGTTTTGTCTCTGTGTAAATCAGCGCGTGCTCAAATGGAAACTCCCATTTTTATGCAAAACCTTCCCTCTTTCTGTCCCCTGAAACTCCCACCTAACCAGAGCTGGACACACCCTCTTTTCTGACCTTTTCAAAACTAGAGGTGTGAAAACACCCTGTTAAGACAAGCGGGTTTCATGGCCTCGTTTACACTAGTGCAATTTAGTTTTAAAACTGCGTTTTAGCAAAAAAAAAACTGCGTTTCTGAACAAATCTCCGTCCACACTACTCCACCAAAAACGTATACCACGTGACCATTAGCGCACTCTGGGCATGCGCGTTCAAGTATAAACAGGAAGCATGTGTCTCGCTCGGCATTCTAAATAGGGCTTACACCGCTTGAAACGCGAGGGATTAGCGAGTGCTTGAACAGTAGCTTGCCTCTTGCAAATATATGCAGCTGTTGTAGTAAAAAAGGCAGAGTTTAACTGCACAATGGCGCCTAAAACGGACAGTAGTTCAAACAACGCTCCAATTTCTGTGTCCATGCTGTTGTTTACAGTGAAGGCTGGTCTGCAGTCTTCCGGTGGCATTATAGTCATGTGATAGGGGCTTGACGAATAAGGGAAGGATACGCAATGACCCAAAAGCCCCAATCGAGTAGCGAATCTCAGCAGCCACACCTCCGTTTTCAGACGTCTCCGTTTTCCCCATCCACACTGAGACGGAGCAGCAGCGTTTTAGAATGAAAACGGCCTCTCCAGTGTTTCCAAAACGTTTCGTTTTCGGGGCTCGAAAACTCCGGCGTAGTGTAGACGGATGGCGTAACCGTAGCAAAACTTATGTGTTTTAAAACGAAAACGCATAAGTGTAAACGGGGCCTAAAGCTATATGGTTGTGTTGGCACAGGCCATGTTCTCCACCGACCTGATGGAGTCTCGTCAGGAGCGAGTGGCCATAAACGGGGTGGAGCCGCAAATGATCGGGATGCTGGTGAGCTACGCCTACACAGCGGAGGTGGTGATCTCCAAGGCCAACGTGCAGGCGCTGCTGGCAGCCGCTAATCTTCTGGACGTGATGGCAGTGCGTGAGGCCTGCTGCCGCTTCATGGAGCGCCAGATGGACGAGATGAACTGCGTAGGCATTCACTGCTTCGCCGAGGCGCACTCATGTCGAGAGCTGGAGCGACGCAGCATGGAGTACATCCAGCAACACTTCAGCACCGTCAGCCAACAGGTGAACACAGACACACACACGAGATACAGGAATAGCCCGGTATAAGATTTAGATGGTATGATAAATGGATAAAAACATTGAGCATTTCAGTGTTTTTTGTGTAAGCAAGTGTTTTACTACGGAAGTCCTAAGAGGCCATGCATTAAAATATTTTTTTTCTCTTGTTATGCCGTGATCACAACTTAATTATCTCGTGATCTCGACATAACTAATTTTTCTCGTGATCTCGACATAACAAAAAGTTGTTTACTCGTGATAACGACGTAATTTTCTTGTGATCTCGACATAACAAATTGTTTTTATTTATGTATTTATTATTATTATTATTAATATTAATAATAATAATAATAATAAAAATAATAATGTCTGGCCAGGGAGAGAATAGTCTAGCTGCAGACGCGCATTCATGTAACATGTTAAAGGCGTTCAGAACAGCCATAATATTATGAGCGCAAACGCCCTTGATTAATGTACATTCATGATTATATTCATGTATATGATTATATACCATTATTTACAATAATATTCCCTCAACTGTTACCATTTTAAAGCAACTTAATATGGTGCAATTTTAAAGTAATTGTAAAATACTTGCAGAAAGGATTGAAGCAAAAGCAGGATCTTCATCATTCTTCACAATTTCACTCATACATGTAGCAACTTATTTTGTGCCATATAGAGTTGCTTTAAAATGGTATCAGTTAAGGGAATATTATTGTAAATAATGGTATATAATAACTCCACAACAAACACATCAAACAATCATTGGGAAAGTTCTTACTGTAGTATTTCTCACAAACGTTACGTGAGATCTGCTTCCTTCATGTCTGTCTGTTATCTGAGGCAGCCGAGGGCGGAGATTGAGGCACACTGACAGGCATGTGGGAACGGTGGGCTGGGAGGACTAGCATTCACATTCACAAAAACCACTAAAAGATGCTAGCGCGTTTGAAAAAGCAAAAACAGTTGCCAAAATCGCAAATAAAATGGCAATCGCAATATTCGTTCAAAATATATATATATATTACACAAAATATCCTTTTTGATTATTTTTAATAGTCAGACATCACTACTAAATGTAATAGAATAATTTGAATAGTTCATCCATCAATAGTTAGGGTTGATCTTAGCCAATCTTAACTCGCATGATCTAATCCAAAGAAATAAAATCTAGAAATTTCGAATAAACTCCTTGATTCTGTTTGTCCCCTTCAGGAGGAGTTTCTTTCTCTGTGTGGCGATAAACTGATCGAGATCATTTCCAGTGACCATCTGAATGTGCCAAAAGAGGAGACGGTGTTTGAGGCTGCCATTGTCTGGCTGGAGAAGAGCCTCTCGCGCAGACAGAGCTTCGAGAAGGTCAGACGGAAACCACATTCACATCAGTGACTTTGTAGGGTTCTGTATGACTGCGTTTGGTGAAACTTGAGTAATCAGCAAAACATTTGCAGGAGCTTACGTTTCTGGTCTTGACTATTTGCGTGTGCCAATGAAGTGACTATTTCTAGTTAGCTTGACTATTTCTGTTCTCTTGTGTGGACTATTAGGCAACATCTGCCCCTTTTACACAGTGTAACTGGTAGCCGTTTTTAGAACTACTTTAAAAATGCACTTTTCACTATATATGCCGGCAGCTAGCTCTCTCTAACTCTCACATGGTCGCTCACTGAAGCTAAGCAGTGCTGCGCCAGGTCAGTACCTGGATGGGAGGCCACATGGTAAAGCTTGGTTGCTGCCGCAAGTGGTGTTAGTGAGGCCAACAGGGGACGCTCAACCTGGGGTCTGTGTGGGTCCTAACGCCCCAGTATAGTGAAGAGGAATCTATACTTCTCAGTGATTGCCGTCTTTCGGATGTGACGTTAAACTGAGGTCCTGACTCTCTGTGGTCATTAAAAATACCAGGATGTTCTTCGAAAAAGAATAGGGGTTTAACCCCGGCATCCTGGCCAGTCCATCCTAACCATCCTCATGTCATAATTGGCTTAATCATTGTCTCCTCTCCACCAATCAGCTGGCTGCCGTCGCATCATCCAGATGGATGCTGCACACTGGTGGTTGGATGAGGAGATTCTTCTAAACATGTGTAAAGTGTTTAGATATTCTAATGAGTGATGACACAAAAGTGTTTAAAGGATCCCAAAACCCCTCTGTCTCAGCGGGGTGTTTTCATACCTCTAGTTTGGAAAAGCTCAGGGCGTGTCCAACTCTGTTTAGTGGGAGTGTCAGGGGAGGGAAAGAGGAAAGGTTTTGCATAAAAATGGGAGTTTCCATTTGGGCAAGTGCTGATAACAAACAAACAAATGCAGAGGAGAAAGACAGTGACTGTTTACAGGGACATCAGTCATTGAATTATTTGCCAAATTCTTAATTTGTCGACTTTAACTGCAGTTTGGCACTTTCACTTTTATTCAGGAACATTTCCTGCATGTCCCCCATGACAAACGAGATGTGAGAAACTGCTAAGAGTGTGTTTTTAATGGAGTGTTTGAGACCGCGCGGCGTATAAGGGAAATAAAAAAACCTCCGCATTTCTCTGTAGCTTAGATGCACTCGGTAGTAGCGTCAGAAAGCCGTGTGTGTATAGACTATCATGTCACATAATGTGGCTAATTCTACACAGTAGTTTGGCTGCGGTGTTTACATGTTTACACTCGGAGAGCAGCATTTACAGTGGATCTTTCAGTCTATAATATTGTAGTGATGTTAACGTGCTGTTAACTCAGTAACAGTTCTAATCACTTTGACTAAGGTCTGTCTTTAAACACTGAAAGAGTCCTGCTGACGATACGAACTAACTTTGCCATCTGAATAAACAAAGAGCACTGATCGCTTACTTACCAAATCTGTAGAGACAGGACAATCAACATGAACTGGAGCGTGTATTTTTTAAAAGGAGACGGCAAATCCGGATTTCACCATTTCCAGATGCGAAAAGAAAAAAGTTCCTTACAAACGCATTTCTGCCGCGTGTTGCATGTATTGTAGTCCACAGGCGAGTCCAGCTGTGCTCTCATAGTGGGAAATTAAAACAAAACCTTTGTTGCAGCACATAAACACAACACTGGCGACCTGTGCCTCCAAACAATTCTTCTTCCACTTGTTTTGGCAACACAACGTGGCGTCTCTGCCGTCTGGACACTGCAACAAGTATTAATGAAGTTGCTCTGCATACACAATAGAGCGCGCTGATTGGTTTGAACCAATCAATGGCGCACGCTCAGAGATGTCACAATGCACTTGCAGATACAGACGTCCACTCTCCACGCTGGAATACACGCATGGATCTCATCAGCGTGACGCAGCTTTGAAATTTCGTTTCAAACCAGAAGAACGAATTTGCTCAAAATAACGCAAAAACAACCAATTTTCACTCTTTAGTGAAATATATGTGTCCTAATAGTGTTTATAGCAGCGTGGGACACATATATGGCTGTCAACAGCTCAAAACATGTGTTTTGGTGTTTTGTGACCCTTTTAAAGAAACCAGACGCACATGATCTCTGTCACCCTGATGAAGTGTTTGCCGAAACGCATAGGCACAGTTTTAAGGAAGAGCCATGTCAATTATGGCTTTTTGATATTTTTCCACATTTTAAGTGCCTTGAACTTTCTTTTATTGTGTGTTCTGATGAATTCCTTACCCAAAGAGCACCCATACATGAATTAAGCTGCCCCTGAGCACATAGAAAGAAAGTCACTGCACAATTCATTGCAGTAAATTATATTGGAAATGTGCCTCATGTCACGTTTGCAGCTATGTAGTAATTAGATGGAGGTGTGTATTGTATTACAATGCTGCTGCTGGTTAGTGTGTGTGCCTGTGTTTTATTGTATGAGCGGTGTTTCCTCTTTGATCTCAGTGGTGGAGCTCCAGCAGATGACTAGGATTAGCCGTCTTTGTGTGTTTTTGATGAACTAAGCCTGTGAAAGGTCACATGTTCCTTACAGCCTATGATTATGAAGTGAACAGAGAAACGTAAACCTAGCCCTGATTGGACGGGATCAGATCGCCAAGTGTACATATTGTTGCCAGGCAGCTATTTTAAGTCTGGATCTTAGTTACTGAAGGCTGATTTCATATCTCACGGGAGGTGAAAGAGTTTATTAATGTACAGTGATGATGTGGAGCTGGAGCTAGTGGTGTCTGCGAGGACAAACATTGCAATCACTGTTCATTATTGGGTTTCAAGGGTTACACAAGATTAAAGTAGCACCAAACCCCTCATCTCAGCAGGAAGTTTTCACACCTCTGATCTGAAAAAAGCTAGAAAAAGTGGTGTTTCTAGTTGTGTGGAGTTGGGAGTGGAAAGAGGGAAAGGGTTTGCATAAAAGGGGAGTAACAATACGTGCATAAAGACAGCTAATTTGCACACTGGCAACGCAAACACGCACAGGCTGAGGAGATGTAGAGTGATTCTGAGCTGCACAATTAATCGTAAAAAGATCGCAATCTAGATTCGACCCCCTAGGCTAGGGGTCTCAAACTCGCGGGCCAAATGCGACCCCCAGGACGATAGTTTGTGGCCTCCGCCTTAGTTTGAAAGTTTAATGTCAGTGCGGCCCTCGAGTTTTTTATATATGGCACTTTACAGTGTTGTGTGCGGAGCTGAGGGAACCTACCAATCACCGTGGGGAATTCGGCTCTCGGAGGCGGGACATCGGCTTGACGCAGGCATAGAAACATTTCTCAGTGAGTGAAAATTACAGCAGCGAGTGTTTTCTTCCATGCCCGCTGGCTGCTTAATTATAATTAGTTATAATAAGTAATTTTTTTATAAATTAGGTGTTGTTATAATCAGTTATTTTTACAAATGATACGGTCACACCGTTACTTGTGAAAACAAGTTAAAACAAATGAAAATGAATTTTTGCCCGTGTAACAACAGCAAAGCGGATTACAGTAAATCTAGTTATTATTATTATTATTATTATTATTATTATTACTATTTATTACTGATTGATTTATTTTCTTAATAATTTTTTTTTATTTTTAAGTTGTGTTAAAAAAATCGAATCTTCTTAAATCTCTTTATTTTAATTTTTTAACACAAATGAAAAAAGAAACAAATTAGAAATTAATAATATAATTAATTTCTAATTAATAATATAATTAATTTCTTGTGGAAAACTGATTTCCTGATGCGGCCCAGCCTCACCCAGACTCTGCCTCGAGCGGCCCCCGGGTAAATTGAGTTTGAGACTCCTGCCCTAGATGATCCTAATTTAGCATTTCTACGATTCTGTCAATCATATTTTCAAGTTCAGGAGAGAAGCAAAGGCGGCCGCACACGTCTTCACGTTGTTTTACATACAATGTTCAGCAACGGGGACACCTCCAAATGGTGTTGAACGAGTCACATACTGTATTTATAAGGTATAATTCACCCAAAAATGTCCTTTCTGTCTTCATGTAATGATGTATTCGTGGCCGCAAAACACACGTGACGTGAGCTGACCATGAACTATTACTACAGAGAGGGCGGGCGCACGGGCGCCTGTGAATGATGCCTATTTTAGTGAACAGAACTTGCACAGGTTGTAAATAACAGCTAATAAAGTTGTAAATAACATTCGGTTTGTGGCACAGAGCGATCGTTTGGGAGCCGTGCGGAAAGAATGAACCGCACTTAGCAGTGAAAATAAAACCGAAAGCGCACATCATTTAAATGATCATATCACATTTTAGATGAATGATTATGACAAGCATTTAATATGTTTTTCTTTCATAGCGAACACAGAGTGTTGTGCATGAGAATAAATGTTTAACAGTGTCAGTATAACTCTGCCTAGCCTAACTAGCCTATATAATGTTAAATATAATGCAGGAGAGAATCTGATAATGACAAATTTTACCAGTAGAAAAACAGTTTAATAATGTTGTCAATGACTCAAACAAAATAATTCAACATCAGAATATTGAATAGTTGTATTCTGAAATAGCAATAATAATAATAATAATAGGCTACTCAAATTAACCTTCATTTTACATCTACAGAACTGTGAGAAAATCGTAATCTTTATTTTTAAAAATCGCGATTCTTATTTTAGCCAGAATCGTGCAGCTCTAGTTTACGCCTTTCGTCCACACTACCCCAGAGTTTTCGAGCCCTGAAAACTGAGTTTTTCGAAAACGCTCAAGAGGCCGTTGTGGTTTTAAAACCCTGCTGCTCCGTGTTAGTGTAGATAGGGGGAAATGGAGACATCTGACGTGGATGCAGACGTTCTCGTATTTGATTGGGTTCAGTCTTGCATTGTTAAGTTCAGACTTCGCAAGGTTGTTGTGGAAAACAAACTCCCGAGGATATGTCGGGTAAATCTTTAAAGGCAACAGTGTACTTCATAACGTCATTCACATCACCCTGGTTTCAATATCTCAACAATAATATTAAAACATGATATAAGGAACTGCCTTTATTTTGATATTAACTTAACTGACACTAAAAATGTTGCGGCATCGTGTAGCGCATGATAGATAGATAGTCTTTTGAATCTATCAGGTAACGTGTCTCAGCGTCAGTACACTGCTTCAGTCTTTTGCTTTCACGCTTGTACTTAGTAATGTTAATGTTAGCGTAAACCTGATTCTGTTGGTTGGTTCCTGTTGGTTGTGCACCTTTTTTACTAACCAAGTTTGTCGATGCCATTATAACAACACAGATCACTCTGCCTATTCGTGCCAGAGTCCCACGGAAAAAGTGATTGACAGGTGGTAATTTGTGTGTAACATCTTTATTTATTTAATTCACCGCTGCCTACAATGACGATGCCATCGCGATGTTTCACATTAGACATCGTACGATGCCAAATTGGTTGACATCGCCCAACCCTATCGCTTTCAAGCACACTCGGGTACGGTTTGTGGGTGCACACTAGTTCAGAAGACATTGTTCACACTAGCTAAACGTAGCAAACTCTGACGTCAAACCAACGCTAGTGTGGACCAAAAGTGCTAGTGTGAAAGTACCCTAAAAATTGTGGTTCATCAAATTGAAGGTTGATTAAAAAGATAATAGAAGTGTATATAAGAGTACATTGATGAACGTCTGAGCTCAGGCCGCGGTGACACTGTTTCTGCAGGTTCTGGAGCACATCCGCCTGCCCCTCATCAGCCCCTACTACATTCATGACGTCATCGAGACTCTGGATGTGGTGAAGGAGTCTCTTCAGTGCCAGAAGCTGATATCTGAAGCCAAGGACTATTTACTGCTGCAGGACCGCCGGGGAGAGCTGTACAGCCCTCGAGCACGACCTCGACGCGCTACAGGTCTGCAAAGTCTTTCTAATACCTACAACATTTATTCATTACACGGGCCATGGTCACTAAATTCACTATTTGATTATAGAGATCAGTGTTTCCCAACCCTGTTCCTGGAGGCACACCAAAAGTACATATTTTGGAAGTCTCCCTTATCTGACCCTTTCATTTCAGGTTTTGGAGTCTCTTCTGATGTTCTGATGAGTTGATTCAGGTGTGTTTGATTAGGAAGAGGTTGAAAATGTGTACTGCTGGTGTGCCTTTAGCAGCAGGGTGGGAAACACTGATATAGATTACACAAGCTGGATTCACTGGTCAAGTGTACTAGAAACATCTATCTATCTATCTATCTATCTATCTATCTGTCTGTCTGTCTTTCTGTCTGTCTGTCTGTCCTGTCTATCCATCATGTCTGTCTGTCCATCCGTCCTTCCATTCGTCTGTCTGTCTGTCTGTCTGTCTGTCTGTCTGTCTGTCTGTCTGTCTATCTGTCCATCCGTCCTTCCGTTCGTCTGTCTATCTATCCCTTTTCAAACTTTATCCATCCATCCATCCATCCATCCATCCATCCATCCATCCATCCAT
>CAIGQQ010038027.1:4141717-4169798 GCA_903798035.1 Danio albolineatus | reverse complement strand
TATCGGAGAAGATCTTGCTACACATTCGGTACATACATATTGGTTTCCATACTACCGTGACGGCCACACTCATCAATACTCACCCTCTAGTGGTGAACACTTCATACTTTGCTCTTAACTCTATAGAAATAATTATTTTAGTATCTAAAATTGAGCATGAACTTCTCCGATAACCTCACCTTCACCCACCCATCCACTCCCCCAAATATTCAGTTCAACTTTTTTAAATTTGTTAGAAATGTCATCTTCAGTTTTACTCATAAATCTCATTTCAACAGCTACACTGTAAGAATATTTTTGCTAATTCAGTTTCACGATCCACTAATGTTTTCAGTGTATTTACGGTTGTGAATTGCATTATGGGACCTTGATTTCCGCTCTGACGACTTTTGATGTTGACAAATCAACTCTACAGTAACTTTTATTGCCATTTTAGTAGGTTGAAATAATAAAATGTACAGTATAATAAATTATATATAGAGAAATGAGTCTAGCAAAAACAATGTACTGGCATTTACACAAGGTTTTTATACTATTATATACAACAACCCAGACGATATATCACTTTAAACTATTTTTGTCATACTTGTGTTTATCGACGTTTATCACACACACACACACATACATATATGTGTGTGTGTGTGTGTGTGTGTGTGTTTATATTTATTTATATGTGTGTACTGGCAGTTTATTACAAGGTTTTTGTACCATAATATATAACAACCTAGACGATATACTACTTTAAACTAATAAAAATGTTATTTTTAGTAGGCTTTACAAGGTTAAAATTTATTGGAAGGAGGATCAAGGTCAACTCAAAAAGCAGAAATAAGAAATGATTAGAGAAATAAAAAAAAGAAACACTAAATAAGGAAAACTCTAATATACAGGTTTTCTTTAGTGTACATGAACACTAATAATGGTTTCTGTGGAATTCGGTGAACTTAGAGCTGAAAACACCACACACAGAACTACATGGAAATATTTTATTTACAAGATTTGTTTAAAAAAAAAAAAAAAAAAAAGTTTGAGCAGTCGCTTACAATAGACTTTCATGATCATCTGTAAAAGTACATAATTACAATATGTAGTACAATTAAACAAACACAACAGCAGAAAACCATCCATCCTGCTTTCAAACACGCTGAGAAAATGATTAGATTTGGTTGCAAACTATTTATGTGCTGGATTTACACAAATTAAATGTAATAATCTTCAACAAGTTTGTTTGTTTAAATTCAGCACATAAATTGTTTGCAAGCATTAAAATCTTAAACAATTTAGTAAATCCAATACATCTATTTTTCAGTGCGTTTCAGTTCAGCGATGCACGTGGAATCATCTTTTCAATACAAGTCTAAGAAATGATTGATATAGAATTATTTGAACTCTTATTAAAACAAACAAACTCCATTATCTGAAATGGTTTTTAAAAAAATATGATGAAAAAAAGCTATTTTTCTCTCATTACTTTAAGGATTTGTTCACTTCCACAATGAAAATACACAATAAAAAACGCAGGCTTCCACACAGTTCATTCAGGTTGTCCCAACACAAATGGATTAACAAATTGAAGTGGATTGAACATAAAACAATCAAGTTGTCCCAACAAATCTGTGTTGTTTAAGCTCATTTTACATAAGTAGTTTGAACAAGCTGCAAAATTACTTTTTCAAAAGTCGTTTTAATCCAAATTGTTTACTTCTGTCCTTCTTTAGCCAAAAAAAGAAAGCGTTTTGAGGGAAAACATGCAGGATTTTTCCCTTTAACAGGCATCATAACCGTCTGGTTGACCTTTTATCCACAGGTTATCGTTAAAATTGCAAAAACATCTGTATACTTTCATTCTGGAAGTGAACTACTCCTTTACATGTTCTCCAGAAGCGAGATGAGACGTGAAAAGCACACAGTGTGAGCGGTCAGACGAGCAGTCTCTCGATGGCCATCTGCACACTCTGGATCTGCGGTTTGAGCTGCGAGCCTTCTTTAATGGTGACGGAGGTGGCGATGACGGGCCGCGAGACCCCGCACGCACGACCCAGCGCCTGCTTGGAGCGCACGAACACATACGGGACGTTCTTGTCCTCGCACAGCAGCGGCAGGTGGAGGATGATCTCCAGAGGCTCCGCGTCGGCCGCCATCACGATGAACTCCGAGATTCCCCGGTTCAGGGTTTTAGTGGCTGAAACAAGTGACAAGAACAAACATGTAGGGGCGTCTACGATCTGTAATGTGACTTAAAGAGCCCCTATTATGGGTTTTTGAAAATGAGCTTGCATGCAGTGTGTAACACAGCTCTAAGTGAAGTGAAATGTCCAGCTGAGGCTTAAATCTGACAGTGCACAGTGTTTAAAACTATTGATTCATCTATAAACACATCGACTCATAGTTTCTCAAACGAATCGCCGTGCTTACGAGTCTTTAGCCGTTTCGGCATGACGTGAACACGAAACTTAAGCCACGCCCATTTGTGCGCACGCAAATCTGGAAAGATTTGAAACCCCCAACCCCGCCCACAAACACATCAGCAAGAAAAACAACCAATGTTGCCAGATTGGGTGGTTTTGAATTTGATTGTGCAGGTAAAAACCTTTTGGATAGGCTTAGGGCTGGAATCAGTCAGCTACATCTGGCAACACTGAGACGCTGTGCTCAGCTGGATATTATTGGGAGACTGTGAAGAGCGAAGATTTCTGCAGTAATGCCTCAGCATTATAGCCCAGCCTTGTGCTGTGTTCCTCTGAGGAGTGCTTCTGAAATCTATATGCTTACAACGGAGGATTCGTCGACCGTTTGTTAAAGGAAGGATCAGAAAAGACTATTGATGTATGCAGGGGCGGACTGGCCATAGGGAGCACCAAGACATTTCCCGGTGGCCTGACGGTGAATCTGGCCTGCTATCCAGCAAGTGTGAATAAGTGCGATTAAAATGGTTGCCTCATTGTTTTCTCTAGGTTGTAAATGATGCATTCAATTGTGTTTTGTAACTTTTAACAGCTTGTAGTGTATCTGGTTAACTTGTATTCTCATATCGCGTCTAAAGCCACGTTGAAAATATGACGTGTGAATTTGTTTACGGATTAAAATGCATTTGTGAACTCATATTCCTCTGCTGTTTGTCGTTGCTATGGCTACATCAGCTCTCCTACACACGTGCGGCGGTCCTGTTTCATAATGGTTCAGCTTTTGCTGCTGTGTGCATTAACTATTTTAATTCTTTTTATTTAGTTTCTTTTTTTCTATGCTGTTGGAAACACTGCATGCGCGTTAAGATGCTGTTATATTGTGTATGCTGCTGTTCGCATGTTAAAACAAAATAAACGTCAAAAAATAGACACGTCATTTATTTTTTTAATTAAATAACTTAATATGAATCTGTTAACGGTTATTGTTCGGTTAACGAGTGACGGTTGTCGGTTGGCAAAATTAACCGAAATGAGCACCCCTAATCAGTAATCATTAAGTTAATTTTAAGAACTCTAATTGAAATAAAACACTCATCTATATTAATACGGTACAAAACAAAATTCGGCGACATGGTGGCACAGTAGGTAGTGCTGTCGCCTCACAGCAAGAAGGTCGCTGGTTCGAGCCTCTGCTGGGTCAGTAGGCGTTTCTGTGTGGAGTTAGCATGTTCTCCCCGTGTTGGCGTGGGTTTCCTCCGGGTGCTCCGGTTTCACCCATAGTCCAAAGATATGCGGTATAGGTGAATTGGGTAGGCTAAATTGTCCGTAGTGTATGTGTGAGAATGAGAATGTATGGATGTTTCCCAGAGATGGGTTGCAGCTGGAAGGGCATCCGCTGCTTAAAAACAAATGCTGGATAAGTTGGAGGTTCATTCCACTGTGGCGACCTCGGATTAATACAGGGACTAAGCCGACAAGAAAATGAATGAATGAAAACAAAATCCTATGTAGCCCTTTTAAAACATGGCTCTTCGAGGAACCTTGTGAAAGCGGTTCTATTTGACACCAAAAGAGGTCCTGCTACTGTCACAAGACAAAAAAATTAATGTTACTGTTTAGAACCATTTTTTTCCCCCAAAGGGTGTCCAGTGCTGAAGTACCTTCGTTGGCCCCTTTCCTCAGCTGTTTGTAATTGGCCGCCTGCTGCACCAGATCCAGGATGGTTTTGCTGAGGGTGGCATCAGCCAGAGGGTACGCTTTAGGATTCACGTCAGATTCAGCCTGAGGAGAACAACACTTGCTCAGTCATGGTGAACATATCACATGGTCACTATTGAGCGCTGTACCATAAAGCCAGATTAGCTAGTGAACTTTCAAATTAGTTTGCAGTCATTCTGGGTTTTCAGTACCATGAAGGTAGTTTAACTTCACTTTTCATTGCCATGGTAACTTATGCATTACTCATTGGGATTGGAGCTAAACTTTGCTGGCAACTCCGGTTTAGATCCACTTCAAATGTGGACTACTTTAGAGACCATGGGCAATCACATTTACTACACTAAAACGAAGGCTTTTTTTTAACCAATAGGGTAAATGGATATTAGTGAAAACAGATGTCTAAAGAACTTTAGTGCGCATAAATGTCAATATAACAGACATCAACATTTTTCTAAACATCTTCTTTTGTGTTCAACAGAAACAACTAGATAGTAAAGTTTGAGGACAAACTTTATGGTGGCTTGAAAAGCCTGTTTTAGGTAGTTTATTTAGTTTGAAAAAGTATCAAGTTGCTTAAAATAATGTTTAAGATAGCTGCAGTCAACAATGTAACCACTTTAAAGACTGAAGCAAGCCAGTAAAATGCTTTAAAGTTGATCCCTGTGACAGAGGTTGGGAATAGCATGATTCTAGCATGAGTAAGCATGTTGTTACTATGATTCTAGCATGGATTAGCATGTTGTTAGCATGATTCTGGCATAATTTAACATGTTGTTAATATGTTTCTAGCATTAGTTTGTGTGTTACTAGCTTGATTCTAGCATGAACTAACATGTTGTTAGCATGATTCTAGCATGAATTAGCATGTTACTATCATGATTCTAGCATGAATTAGCATGTTGTTAGCATGAATTACCGTGTTACTAGCATGTTTCTTGCATGTTTTAGCATGTTTCTAGCATGAATTAGCATGTTACTAGCATGTTTCTAGCATAAATGATGGTAAATGGATATTAGTGAAAACAGATGTCTAAAGAACTTTAGTGCACATAAATGTCAACACAAGAGACATCAACACTTTTCTAAACATCTTTTGTGTTCAACAGAAACAACATGTATGAAACACGTGGAAGCTGAGAAAATATGCAAAGTTTTATATTAAAAGCGCATTACTCCTTTAAATTCGAGTTTAAATCTTGGTTAATCAGAACATTATTAATCATACTAATGTGAAAACTATGTCTGATTAGCTCTAAAAGATATTTAGCTTACATAATTACGTAATTTACATATGTAAACTGCATCTCTGACCAAAACACGTGCATCACTATGAATATCAGTACACTTTAAATAACGGAACGGAATTTAACCCAGGAGAGCTGAGCCTTTCGCTAGCATACATCCTGAAAAAAAATGAATTAACTTCAATTTTCGTGAGTTATTTAGAAACTATAAGTGTAACAGAAACCAGCAGCACGTGTTGAGTGGAAACACACACCACAGCAGTCTGTCAGAATGCAGACCAAGGCACAACCATTAGTCTAAACTATTATAATGCGTAGATATTTACCATTCTGCGAGCTGTGGTTCAGTGTGATACACCGGTCCTCTCGGCGTGTGCTTCACGGAGGACGAGCAGACCGCGGCGGGTTTAAAAGTATCTCAGGACGCGATTCGTTCGCTGAACGTTCAAAGCGTGTGTGTGCTCTGAAATACGACGCTCAGTTTCGACGTCATTAAAACGAGACAGCCGAAAACGCAGAACAATAAAGTCTAAATGCGATACAGCTGCGGATAATTTACGTCAATGTAGGATTGTTTTTGTGACACTGTACGACAATGATTAATATTTTTACATGACTGTGATGGTTGTGTTTAGGGTTGGGGAAAGGGTAGACGTTATTAATATGTAATCAATGGGTACATTAATAAATAATATAAATAATTCTCAATAACTTCCGTTCAGGGCTGTCTCCCTTCTAGAAAAATCAGGGAAAAACGACTTAAAGGGATAGTTCACCCTAAATGAAAACTCATATTTTACACACCTTTTACTTGTTTGAAATTTTTATGAGTTTCTTTCTCCTGTTCAACACAAAAGGAGATATTTGAAGAAAGCTCAAAAATGACTTATAGTATTTGTTTTTTCTACTGTGGAAGTCAATGGTTACAGCCCAGCTAACAAATTTAGGTTGTGAGAACGTTCTCATAACGTTATTTGTAATGTCCGAGAATGTTGAAATGTCCAGTTTGCTTAATGTTACTAGAACGTTTTTATGGTTAGCATAAAGTCCTTACAACATTTTCAAAACCTAAATTTCCACCAAAATATAATGTTCTAAGAACGTTTATTTGTAACATTCCAATAACGTTGAAATGTCCAGTTTGCTTAATGTTGCTAAAACGTTTCTTTATGGTTAGCATAACGTTCTTACAACGTTCATAAAACCTACGATGAGAACGTTCAAGTACAAATAATGTCCTGAAGACGTTGCAAGAACTTTATTATAAGAACGCTTTTTATCAACATTATGAGAACGTTCATTAAGTACAAATAACATCCTGAAGACGTTCCAAGAACTTTGTTATAAGAACGTTTTTTTAAACAACGTTACAAGAACGTTAACAGCGTTATGAGAACATTCTAAAAACGTTCCATTGATAATGTTCTGTGCTAACATTTTCACAACTTTAAAAGAACGTTAGTGAATGTTCTGGGAACGTTCCCTGTTAGCTGGGAGGTTTTCAGCTTTCTTCAGAATCTATTACTCTGTGTTGAACAGAATAAAGAAACTTATAGGATGGAAACCACTTGAGGGAGCGCAAATAGTTGGTAAATTTTTGAGTGAGCTAACCCTTAACTCTCACTTTAAACCAATAATAATGACACACAAACATCCCAATACATTCACATATTACACTGTCTGCTGGTACACTTTGCTCTGACGATCTGTGCTACCTCATCAGAATGTGCTATCGGTAGCTCAATCTGTCATATTTCATCTAAAAAAACAGGGTTAGCACATCTTGTCAGTTTTAAATATCTACCAGAAAGAACTAAATAACAGTAAATAAGGATGTAAAAACAGGGGTAGCACATATTGTCAGCTTCAAATATCTAGCGAAATTAACTACTACTCCAGTAGTAGTAGTAGTAGTAGTTCTACTTGAACAATGTAAAAAAGGCGTAGCAGCTTCAAATGTCATTCAGAGTAAACTACTGTCTTATTTTTTTTATTTCATTAGTTTTGTATTTAATTTGTTTATTAGAGTTGTAGTTTATTACAATTATCATTTGAAGATGACAAAATGAGCTACCACTGTTTTTACACCCTTCTTTAAAGAGATTCATACTGATAGACATTTAAAACTGACAAGATGTGCTAACCCTGTTTTTTTAGATGCAATATGACAGAGTGAGCTACCGGTAGCACATTCTGATGAGGTAGCACAGATCGTCAGAACACACTTTAATTGAAGTATAAGACAATTAGTATAAAATAAATAAATTTAATAAAAACATGCGGCGGTTCATTCCGCTGTGGCGACCCCGGATTAATAAAGGGACTAAGCTGAAAAGAAAATGAATGAATGGATGAAAAACATGCTGTAGCCAAACATTCATTCATTTTCCTTCGGCTTAGTCCCTTAATTCATCAGGGGTCGACACAGTGGAATGAACTGCCAACTTAATCCAGCACATGTTTTACACAGTGGATGCCCTTCCAGCTGCAACTCAACACTGGGAAACATCCATACACACTCATTCACACACATACACTATGGCCAATTTAGTTTTTTCAATTCACTTGTACCGCATGTCTTTGGACTGTGGGGGAAACCGGAGCACCCGAAGGAAACCCCCGCTATAGCATGGGGAGAACATGCAAACTCCACACAGAAATGCCAACTGACCCAGCCGGGACTCGAACCAATAACCTTCTTGCTGTGAGGCGAATGTGCTTACCACTGAGCCACCGAGTCGCCCCTGTACCCAAACATTCCCAATAAAAGTCAGAGAAAGATTTAACATTGTTTGTTTATCCATATTTTATTGATATCATATTATTATATATACATTTGGCTTAAACATTGTACACCAATAATGTAAACATAAGTGTAACAGTATTAATATATTTTGAATGAATACAGTTTTGAGTCTTTTTGCTTTTGTTTAACTAGTTAACAATTAAATAAATGTGTGTGAAGTCAATCAGAGCCGTCCAATAATAGTTAAGGTTTTATACAAATGCTATGCTAATTTATTCAAAATACTGTTTTCAGGGATAGGTCAAAGGTCAAGAGATAGGTCACCCCAAAAATGCTAATTCTGTCATAATTTACTCACTCTTGTATCCAACCTGGGCAGCACGGTGGTGCAGTGGGTGGCACGATCGCCTCACAGAAAGAAGGTCGCTGGTTCGAGCCTCGGCTGGGTCAGTTGGCGATTCTGTGTGGAGTTTGCATGTTCTCCCCTTGTTCGCGTGGGTTTCCTCCGGGTGCTCCGGTTTCCCCCAAAGACATGTGGTACAGGTAAATTGGGTAGGCTAAACTGTCCGTAGTGTATGTGTGTGAATGAGTGTGTATGAATGTTTCACAGAGATGGGTTGCGGCTGGAAGATCCACTGTATAAAACATATGCTGGATAAGTTGGCGGTTCATTCCGCTGTGGCGACCCCAGATTAATAAAGAGACTAAGCTGAAAAGAAAATGAATGAATGAATGTTTCCAACCTTTATGAGTCTCTTTCTTCTGTTGAACGCAAAAGAAGATAGTTTGAAGAAGGCTGCAAACCTGTAACCATTGACTTCCATATTTATTTTTCCTGCCATGGATGTTAATAGTCGCAGGTTTCCAACTTTCTTCAAAATATCTTATTTTGTGTTGAAGAGAAGAGAGAAACTCACTCGAGGGTGAGTAAATAGTGAGTAAAATTTCACATTTGGGTGAACTGCCCCTTTTTTCAACATCCGCTCTGTCCATATATGGGTATGTGTCTGTCGTCGAAGTGCGCGGGATTGTGGGTAGGTCTTCGGAATCGGCCATAACTGTCTTTCACAGCAGCGGCTGAAGGAGAGAAACGGAGTCATGATGACGGGCTTCAGAGGTTTCACTCATCTCTCCGTGAGTCTCTTTCTCTCAGTCTGCACGACATTCTCCTCTCCACCAGAATGGCCAAATTACAGAGACACACGAGCTTCCAGGGCCGCAGTCATCCTCTGATTGCAGCGCTGAGGGCTAATGTCACTGTCATCTCTGACTGAGCCGGTGTTTGTTGTGCATCGCTGAACCGGACAGGCAGACATAAATAAAACTCCGGTTCTGCAGGTGTACACTGTTTATGTGTGTCCTGGGGGCTTCTGAGTGCTGGTGGTTTGTGAATTAAATGTGATTTACTGGTTCAGTGATGAAGGTCATGATGGGACACAAACACATGAGACCTTTAACCTGGTTTCTGTCACCTGTGAATGAGACTTTACTCACTGAGACAGTCAAATCAGTCACAGTGGAAAACCTGGGAATGTCAGGGACATTTAATACAGTGTTAGCCAGGTATGGAAGAGGTTTGAAGATTAATTAATTAATTAATAAATAACTTACTAAACGTTTCGGGGAAAATAAACAACTATACAACATGCGAGTACTATTGTATAGATCAGTGTTTCTCAAACTTACCACCTCAGAAAAAATGGTCTCTCCAAGTACCACCATAATGACCAGTACTGAAATACAGAGCAAATAATTCTTATTATTATAAATATTTATTGTTGTCAGCCATTTTAAACATTATAAACAGTTCAAACATTAACATGTGCTGTGCTTACAGGTAAAATAATAAATAAAACATCAACGTTGAGCTTAAAATGTGCCTTTAAAGTTAATAAAAAAACTAAACTAAAACTAAACTGTTCTTAAAAAACTAAAAAGAATAATCATAAAGTTGCCTATTCATCAAGTTCCTTGAACCTCATAAATATAGTCTGTCATCATATTCATATATAAACTCTTTTTCAAATACAGTAAATGTTGCATGTATATATGACTGTATGTATTTAAAATCTAAACATTAACTTGTATTTAAATGTATGAATTGGATTTACATATTTAAATTAGACCTGATTACTGCATGTTAGAGTAGGCTTTATGTGTCAGAAAAGCAAGTGATTATACCTGCAAATATTGTGATAAAAACACGGGATACGCCTCAACAATCGTTACAAATAAGGGGAGGAAATTAGCTTCGAATGATAGAATAGATAACAAACATTAAAAAATTGTAAATAAGATAAAAGGTTTAGGCTATTAAAATCAATATCACATCTGTGTTATCGGATGCGTCAAAAGTGTGTTCATTTTTTAACTTTAATTATCCATCAATTCCTCTGCGTACCACTAGAAGAAAGCCTGATTACCACAGTTTCAGAACCACTGGTCTAGATATATATGTCAGGGATAAAGGACTTCCAGAAGGTTGTTATCGCAGAAAAACGCCCAACAGTCGTATCAGAGCACTGTTTTATAAGACTGAAGAGATTTGTTCTTCAAATACAACCATTCAGGATGTACTTTATCCTGCTTACTACACTGCTACTGCCCTCAAACATTAAAATTAGAGCCTAAACATTGTTCTTAGCCAAAATGGCTTATTAATTCTCTAATTAAATACAAAGCTGATGGAAACAAATACAGCTGAATGCATCACTTTTTGTCAATTAAATCCTGATTTAATCGTGAAAAACTATATATTGTTTGTTACCTAACAAGAGTAAGACGTTAATTTTACTCAAAACTTGTGGGACCATTTACGGTTCCGTATTTAAATCATACTATGCAAACTATATAGAATTTGAAGGATTGAAAGGTGACTTATTGTTGATAGATGTTACAAAGCAACAGTTGTTTATTTTATTTGCATCAAGGATACTCATCAGAGTCGTAAAGCATTACTTTGCTACAGCAGTCCAAATGTAAACTAGTTTAGATGTTTTTTAGATGCTAAATTACAATTTAAATACCACCAATCTTCCCATACTACTTTAGAACTTTATGTCTATACAAATATCGTCAGAAGCATGAAAAAATACGATGCCAATTCCTCAAAACATAGAGGGCACCCTTGATTGGTCATCAATGGAAACTGTATTTCACCCGGAGGTCATGTTTTGTACTGCGGCCAAAGAACATTTTACTGAAAGCTCAATTTTTTTCTGAGATATCAACTTTAAATTTGGAGTATAATTTGTTCAGATATTTAGCTTCAACTTTCTATCAGTTTTAGTCCAAAACAGTTTCGTAAAATACATACACATTGACGTGATAATACAATATACATTTATTGTTTTATTATTTTCATAAACATACATTAGCTTTATTTAACTTTTTGAACTTTTGTTAAAATCCGACATCAGCTACAATCTGACATATGTCCTCTTTAAAATGAGCTAAAATCTATGCACCAAAGCATTAACGATTGTCCTTCAGTTAAGTTGAACATTTTATTTTCATGCGTGTGTTAAAAAAGTGGGAGCGACGGTTAAGGAGTTTTATTCGTGGTACAAAGCATGAACTCCAGGTCTCCAATCTTAAAAAAAGACCTGTTTTTTGACACTGGATGTTTTGTTCACAGAGACGCTGTTATGCTGCGGCCGCCAAGAGAAATCAGGCTCTAACTGAACCTCTCAACAGCCGAAAGTCTGCAGCTCCACCAGTGCTTCAGCCACAGGATGTCCAGGTACACACTCTTTCATCTTCCGGACACTTTAACTGACACTTACACAAGTTTTGCACATTTGCACTTGACACATTCTTACAATCACTCCATAAAGTTTTAGGAACAACAAATAATAACTTCTAGTTGATCATTTGGGATCAGAAGTGGCTTATATGAAAGGCAAAGGTCTCTAGATTATGATTATTTACCACAATAGAATATGATCATGCCTGATTTTTAATTATTTAATAAGGACAGTAAGGTCTGACTGTGCATAGACAAAAGTCTCGTCACTAAACAAAAATAATGTACAGTATAGAATATAAAGTCATGCTGCAGTGGAAGAAGAATGAATATTGTGTATGACTCCCATGAGCTTGGAGGACTGCATCCATACATCTCTGCAATGACTCAAATAACTTATTAATAAAGTGATCTGGAATGGCAAAGAAAGCGTTCTTGCAGGACTCCCAGAGTTCATCAAGAGTCTTTGGATGCCTCCTCCTTCATCTTACCCCAGACATGCTCAATAATGTTCATGTCTGGTGACTGGGCTGGCCAATCCTGGAGCACCTTGACCTTGTTTGCTGTCAGGAGCTTTGATTTGGAGGCTGAAGTATGAGAAGGAGCGCTATCCTGCTGGAGAATTTACCCTCTCCTGTGGTTTGTAATGTAATAGGCAGCACAAATGTCTTGATACCTCAGGCTGTTGATGTTGCCGTCCACTCTGCAGATCTCTCGCACGCCCCCATACTGAATGTAACCCCAAACCATAATTTTTCCTTTACCAAAATTGACTGATTTCTGTGAGAATCTTGGGTTCATGCAGGTTCCAATAGGTTCTCAGCAGTATCGACAGATTCTTCTGCCACTTTCTGCCACTTTTCCAAATGATTAACTAGAAGTCAAATTATTATTTGTTGCCCTTACAACTGGGACTGATGACAAGACTTTTTGTCAGGTAGTGTATATTAAAAAAATTGTGCATTTATAAAATGTGCCTCACACAGGTGAGTGGGCTTGACAAACCACCTGCAGAAACACTCTTCTCTCAAAAAAAAAATTTAAAAAACAATCCCCCCCTTACTCTAGCACTACATTCGCTGATCACAAACAGTTCCTCTGTATAATTAGCACTTGAGTGTATTGCCTCTTTTAGTTGAATCGCTGAATGCCTCCTGAATAGCAAATGCACTGAATGATGGGTATTTAAACGAGACCCATGATCAACACCAATTGTTTCAGGTGTCCAAGCTGCCCAGTGGTCTTGTGGTGGCCTCTCTGGAGAACTACTCCCCCGTCTCCAAAATCGGTGTGTTTGTGAAAGCGGGCAGCCGCTACGAGACTGCAGAAAACCAGGGCATCACGCACATGCTCAGATTAGCAGCGAATATGGTGAGTGACAGCTCAGAAGTGCTCTATCTGAAGGCTTACAGTTTAGATCAAATAGCGAATGTGCTGTGAATAATGATTGTGTGTTGCAGACCACTAAAGGTGCGTCGTCCTTCAAGATCTGTCGCAGTCTGGAGGCTCTGGGCGCTAGTTTGAGGTCAGTTTCATGTGTGTGCGTGAACACTCTCTGTAAGCACTGTGACGAGTCTCTTAGACCCACCCACTAGTCGGCCGAAGCGGGGAGGACAGAGACTCATCTGCGCACATTCAGAACACCTGTTTTCCCCTCTATAAAAGCCAGCAGTGTTGGCTTGAGCGGTGTGCTTATGCTCCTGTTTGTTTTGTTTCTTTCTAACTTTGGTTAATATTTGATTTTTGTTAGCCTCAGTTGAGAACTTGGTTTATTTAATGTTTAAATAAATATTTTTCGGCACCAACCCATCTCGTATATGTCCTCCCTTTGATTTGTCATGGCCATTGAGCCGGGTCGTGACAAATATGGGGGCTCGTCCGTAAGTTTAATTTTGTAATAAGTTTGTTTAATTAACGAATTTCGTTAATGTAATGATTAATTCGTTAAGAATATATTTTTTCTGATTAATATTGGTTTTATTGCCAAAATTTGTGGAGGATTATATTAGATGGTTTGGTTTTTTTGTTGTTTGACGGGAGCAAAGCCATGGATTTGGGTAAATCTGGGCTTCTTTGTGTGTTTGGGGAGAAATTTGTTTTGGGAATATGCATTTCCCTGGGCAGGTATAGTGAGGTGTCCTTTGGATGCTTCAAAATATTTTTTGTTTTAGTCTTATCATTTCTCTCACCGTCGTGTTTTGTTTGCTGTTTTTCAGTGTGACGTCTTCGAGGGAACACATGGTCTATTCTCTGGACTTTCTTAGAGATGATTTGTGAGTATCATTGCTGTAAATGAGCCGTCAGTAGAGTAAGTTCTAATAGACATGAAAAATACTCTTCAAATACAAGAAACACAGATAAAGGGACACTGGAGGGTTTCAAAGTAATGTCGATCAGCTTGTTTGTCTATAAGCTGACATACGAGTGATCTGCAGATGAATCTCGGCTTTAAAACGCTCCAGTGTCCCTGAATCTCTAGTTGCACTCAGTAAACAGTGGTGAGTTCGGTGACCTTCACGGCCAATCACAACCATTCTGGTGTTTTATGCCGTGTTCACACCAGACGCGGCAAGCGTGGAGAAATCACGATATTCTTGCGTAAATAGATGCGTGAACATTTTCAGTTTACTTGCTTCATTCGCGCGTACAAATCCACATCATTCGCGCGTCAAATTCACTTCACAACAGATGCGGATTCGTGTGATGGGCAGAGCTCCTGTTTATGGCCTGGTGACTCTAGCTTCATTGCTAAATGGCTAACATGGATTTTATTAAGGGAATAACTGTGTTTATGTGCTTTTATGAATGCTGAAAAACAGTATTGATTCATTTGGAGCCGTGTCTGAGTCCACTAGATCCTTTCAGAGGTACATCGAGCTCATAAACTACTTTCTACGTCTCTGTTTATCTGTCTGACTTTACGGTCAGTTTTTGACCGCCCCCTGTCATTTTAAAGAATATCACAACGGCGAACGTGGCGAGTATAAAAGCCTCGTCCATTTGTGAAAGTATAAATCCAGCTTCACGAATCGCGTCATTCGCGCCGCCTCATTCGCTCGTATCGCACCGCAGGATGTCTATTCGTCCCTTTGCATTGACTTAACATGTAAATTACTCGTGCTTGTCGCTTCTACCGCGTCTGGTGTGAACGCAGCATAAGAACATGCTCAACAGCGCTCCAATGTTAGAAGGAAATGGACGTTTTTAAAATTCCAATATCGTTTGGTACCGAATTCTAGTATCGTGGCAACCCTAGACAGGGCCAAAGCAAGCTCAACTGGTGCTCTAGGCAAACGACGAGAATGTCACCCTCACACTGAAAGTTATGCTATCTTCAATTCGAAAAAGCAGGGGGTGGAGGTGGGTGTTGATGATGGACGCGATGCGGGGTTTGTTGTGGACGAAAGTGAAGAGTGGGGGGCGCTGAGATGATGTGGGGGTGTAGAGGACGAAAGCAAAGAGCCGGGGTGGATTATCTGATGGTGAAAAAGACTGGGGTCAATGCCCTCTGAAACACATTAGAAACTGATGTAAATCTGATCGCTCAAACCACTTCAGGAGGTGGACACACTCCAGATAGAACTGATATATGTATCTGACATACAATTAAAAAGTCCCTTTAGGATGTAATGAAGATGACAACTCCCATGATTCCACACTCATGCATGCAGTCATCAAATATGCCTTTGTTTGTTGTGAATACACACCCTCTTGTGGCAAAAAATATGTACTGGTGTTTTTAAATGCATATATCTTCAAACTAGTAGTGGTAACATTTTACTTGAATTGGGTGTTCATAAGACCATTATACTCATGATATGACCCATTTTATGCACACTTATGACATCGTGTCATTCACTAAGTGTAATTTTAAATGCAAAGATGACATTGAGATGTCTTTATGACAACTTGACATTACCAAAACTGCATAACTTGTCATAAATCTGTCATAAACATGTTTGTCATGAGGCCATTATAATTGTGTCATGAATATTTTTCACTTTTGTCATTGAAATATTCTTAGTGAAAGTGCCAATACTTTAATAATTACTCTATTCTAATACTCCAATAATGTTATAACAGTGTCAATAATTTTTAATGAATGCAGAATGGCTATGTAGACAGTCTGTCCTGTAGATTATATTTAAAAATGATTGTGTCCTGTGTGTGTTTTTGTGTGCAGTGACGGTGTGATCGAGTACCTGGTGGATGTGACCACTGCTCCTGACTTCAGACCCTGGGAGTTGGCAGATCTCAGTCCGAGGGTCAAGATCGACAAGGCCGTGGCGGACCAGAGCCCACAGATAGGTGCAGTACACGGTTTACTCTTAATGAATGTGTGAAGTTGATGAAGGGATTCTGAAGAGTTGCGTTTGCTCTGCTCAGGTGTCCTGGAGAAGCTGCATGAAGCTGCTTATAAGAACGCATTGTCCAACTCGCTGTACTGTCCAGACATCATGCTGGGAAAGATTAGTGTTGATCATGTAAGAGATGGACATCTTTCTATAATGTTCCCTTACTGAAAGTAATACTAGTGTATACTAAACACTGCCCTTCTGCTCTGAATCCGCAGCTTCAGCAGTTCTTTGAGAATAATTACACCAGTGCAAGAATGGCTCTCGTTGGATTAGGTAAGTCCTTTTTCTGTATAAAGCGTTTATTATTTTTGAACTCAGTAAATAGCAAGAATTTAGGATTTTTACACATTTTGCTCATTGTGATAGTTCCACGTAAATAAATAGTTCACCCAAAAATGAATATTTACTCACTGTTTACTCAACCTTTAGTGATTTCAAAGCCTTAATAAGTTTCTTTCTTCCGTTGAACACCAACGAAGATATTTTGAAGAAAGCTGTAAACCTGTAAACATTGACTTATATAGTAGGAAAAAACTATAGAGGTCAGTGGTTACAGGTTTCCAGAATTGTTCATATAATCTTCTTTTGTGTTCAACCAAAGAAAGAAGAAACTGAAACAGGATATAATGACAATGATTATAATGAATTAGTCAGTCGGTGAATGAATGTTTGCTGTTGAAGGGGTCAGTCATGCGGTTCTGAAGACGGTTGGTGAGCGATTCTTCAGTGCTCATAAAGGAGCCGGAGCACCAGGAGCCAAAGCTGTGTACCGCGGCGGTGAGTGCAGACACACCCCATCACATGTACAGAACACCAAGTAAAAAAAAAGCATGTATTACATAAATCTTACCATAGATAAATTGGGTTTCATTGTGTATATATATACAGCAGTGTTGGGTAAGTTAGTTTTAAAAAGTAATTAATTACTAATTACTTCATCAATATTGTATTTAAAATACTTATCTAATTACTGTGTCTGAAAAGTAACTTAATTACTCAATAAGTAACTTAACTAAATACTTCTTGAAATCCCTATAAACCTTGAGTGGACAAATAATAAAAATTTAACTCTGTAAATAATAAATACTAGATAAAACATATGAGTCAAACATGAAATAGTTTAGCCTTTTAGTTTTCTGAATCATCTTGATTATATTCTATTTAAAAAAAATATATAATAATTACATGCATAATATTTTTTAGAATGCAATGTAACCTTCTTAAATATTATTCTGCATATCTATCGATCAGGCAGGATCAGCCAATCTTTACAAAGAAAGCATTATTTTTGGCGGTATTAGAATGAAAGCCCGTGCAGTATGATCGGAAGTGGACAAAAGGCTTAAGATTTATACGGCATGTTTTTGAACTGGATTGTCTCTCTTGTTTACCTGTGATCCGATCGAGCAAAAGGCGTCTTATTACTCTGTAAACAGAGCAGCATCAGTCATGTTAAATTCGCCGACTCCCTCTGTCACATCTGCATAGTTATCCTCGCCTTTCTCATAGTAATCTTCATAGCCCATGTAAGGTGCGCGATAGCCTTGAAAAAGCCGCGCGCTACAGCACGCAGGCGCGCAATGAGGAAAAATAAATTGATTAATACTGTATTGTGGGAATATTTTCATTTCGTAAAACAGCCAATCGCTTCAGCTGAGTCCGACATCTTCCGCTTTATGACTAGCAGCAAACTGGCGCGCGGCGCTATCACATGCATCTGCACTACGATGATTTTAAAGCGCCAGAGTTGACTTTTACCTTTAGAACATAAATTAATAAAATTGTGTAAGATTATTCAGCGAGTTTAATTATTTTACAATGTAACGCAGGTACATTATAAGTAACTGTAATTAAAACACCTAAAAATGAACAGTTATTGGTTACTTTACTTTTTCAGTGGAAAAGTAATTTAATTACAGTAACGCGTTACTTAGTAACGCGTTACACCCAACACTGATATATAGGTGTGTGTATATATATATATATATATATGTGTGTGTGTCAAAGCAGCTTAATATAGAAGTTCTAGTAAATTGAAACTGTCAGTCCAGTTCAGTTTAGTTCATTTTAGTGGGGCTTAATTTTCACTGCTGAGAGTCCAAACACTGAAGAGCAAATCCATCGATGCGCAGCTCCACAAGTTCCAAAACCAAGCAAGCCGCTGGCGAGGAACACACGTCACTAAATGAAGAAAGTGAAGGGAAAAAAAGCCTGGAGAGAAACCAGGCTAAGTTGGGCATGACCATTTCTCCTCTGGCCAAACTTCCTGTGTGGAGCTGCAGTCTTGGCGCCGGAGGCTGGAGAATACTGGACGTCCATCGTGGAGAACTGGTGGTGCAAGTTGGTCAACGGCGGGTGTTCAAACTGACCCACGGTATCAATGTGGAGACTCTAACCCTAACCCCATGTCTTTCAGGAATCAGTGTCATGCTCTCCACTTCTCCACAGCATCTGCTCAGGATACGGCCTGGTCCAGGATTATGGAGACTAACATATGTGTAGATGCCATTCAAATGAAAATGTCTTAACATAGTAAACAATGTGCTTGTGAGATTGATGTAGCTGTGTGTGTATGTGTGAACAGGTGAGCTGCGGGTTCAGGGCACTGGATCTCTGGTTCACGCTCTGCTGGCTTGTGAAGGAGCCGTGACAGGCTCAGCCGAGGCCAATGCCTTCAGTGTGCTGCAGAGGATTCTGGGAGCCGGACCACACGTCAAGAGAGGATCCAACATCAGCAGCAAACTCAGCCAGGGCATCGCCAAAGCAACCGCTCAGCCATTTGACGTAAGTGCTAGTCTACCCTTAAGGTTATTGCAAGACTGTCTACACTAGATGTCGAATTGGACATTCTAGGTTGACACATTTGTATTTAATTAATAACGAAGACCCGCTTAAATGTAGTAACTGCCAGGCTGCTCTTACTATCAAACATATTTCGTTGGAATGTGAAAGTTTTAATACAATTAGACAACATTTTGGTCCCACTTTACATTAGGTGGCTTTAATAACTATGTACCTACAGCCCAAATTACACATTTGGTACAGTGTACTTACATTGTACCTTTATGTTCTTACATTGTACTTGCATTTAAAGTACACCCATGCTTAATATGTAATTACAATAGTGTACTTACATACTAGGCTAAGGTGTAAGTTCACATTTTGTAAGTACATATTTGTAAGTACACATTTGTAAGTACATATCTTTAAGTACACTGTACCAAATGTGTAACTTGGGCTGTAGGTACATAGTTATTAAGGCCACCTAATGTAAAGTGGGGCCACATTTTTATAAGGAGACCACTTTGATGAATATTTTTAAAAAAGTACCACCAGGAAGAGTCTTAAATTATTTATCAAAAATTGAACTGAAAAAAAATAGGGCGCCGCGGTGGCGTAGTGAGTAGCACGTTCGCCTCACAGCAAGAAGGTCGCTGGTTCGAGCCCCGGCTGGGTCAGTTGTCGTTTCTGTGTGGAGTTTGCATGTTCTCCCCGTGGTTGCGTGGGATTCCTCCGGGTGCTCCGGTTTCCCCCACAAGTCCAAAGACATGTGGTATAGGTGAATTGGGTAGGCTAAATTGTCCGTAGTTTATGATTGTGAATGTGTGTGTGTGTATGGATGTGTTTCCCAGAGATGGGTTGCGGCTGGAAGGGCATCCGCTGCGTAAAAAATATGCTGGATAAGTTGGCGGTTGATTCCGCTGTGGCGACCCCAGAATAATAAAGGGACTAAGCCGACAAGAAAATGAATGAATGAATGAACTGAAAAATCATATTTAACTTTGAATATATTTTTGTGTGAATTTTATTTATTTATATTTTTTGTATTTTTCTAAGTAACTTTATATTATATATTTATTTTTTATCAGTTTTTGTCTGTTTTCACTTTATTTTCGTTAGTCTCCTTTCCGTCTCACTACAGCTGAGATGTTTGTGATTGTTTTTTTCCTCACAGGCCACAGCTTTCAGCACTACTTACTCAGACTCGGGGCTCTTCGGGCTCTACGTCATCTCTCAAGCAGACTCGACCCGCGAGGTGAGAGCTCAACAGACCTGACGCTTGTGTTAAAGAGAGAGTTCACCAAAATATTAACATTCTGACATCATTTACTCTACACTGTTTCCACCAGTTTGAGTGTCTTTCTTCTGTTTATTAAAGAAGAAGATCAAATATTAAAAACTAGGGCTGTCAAAAAATTAATCGTGATTAATCACATCCAAAATAAAAGTTTAACATAATATTTGTGTGTGTACTGTGTATATTTTATTATGAATATATAAATACACACATGCATATACTTGATAAAATGTTGGTTTATATTTAGATCTATAAAAAATAAATGTGTATGATACAAATTTTACATTTGAATATGATGTAACTACTTTGATGTAACTTTTTTATACATAGTTTTGGCTTCTATGAATGTGTTAATCACATATACATAATAAATATATATAACACACACACACAAATGATGTCAAAACAAACTTTTATTTTGGATGTGATTAATCACGATTAATTCTTGGACAGCCCTATTAAAAACATTAAAGAAGATATTTTGAAGAATGTTGAAAACCTGTATCCATCGTCCAGTTGGTTTTCAGCATTGTTTAAAATATCATCTACTCTGTTTAACATAAGAAAGAAAATGCTAAAGGTTTGGACTTACTTGAGGTAAATAGTGAGTAAATATTCATTTTTAGGTGAACTGTTTATTTTATTGTCACATATAATACATTTAGTTTGCTGTTTTTGGTTTGTTTGATTCATCATTTTTGTTATTATTAGTTTTATTTTTTTCACAGGCACTTGTTAATTACTATTCCTGATTCAACCAATTATTTCTGCCGAAGCTTTATCTGAAACATCTCTCCGTTTGTCTGTATTTGGCACTAATACAGTGTGTGATTGCGCTCTGCATTGTTCTCTGTGTGTCTGCAGGTCATCAGTTCGGCTGTGGCTCAGGTCGCTGCTGTGGCGGAGGGAAAACTGACCACCGATGACCTTACCAGAGCAAAGTAAGTCTGTTCAGCAGAGCCAATGAAACACCACCTCCCATAATCACCACAGTGCAGTCCTGGAGGAGCTTTCAGAGATTTCAGGAGAGTTCCTGCACTACAGTAGAGAAATACACCATGGTCAAGCTCAGTGGTGTTGTTGATTAATAGAGTAATGCGTATATGTGTGTGAGAGCTGATGTGGTGTGTTTCAGGAATCAGCTGAAGGCAGATTATCTGATGTCTCTGGAGAGCTCAGAGGTCCTGCTGGAGGAGCTGGGGGTTCAGCTTTTAAACAGCGGCGTCTACAGTTCACCACAGACTGTGACACAGAACATCGACTCGGTGACCTCCAGCGACGTTGTTAAAGTAAGACCCTTCAGTCAGGACAGATCAGCTTTTGCTGGATCTTGCTAATACTGAACGAAGCTTTCACAGCTGAACACTTCACCTCAGTCCAACAAGGTCTTTCATCATCAGTTCAGTCACAAGTGGATGATGCTAAATAAATACAGCTGTAGACAGAAGTAGGCCTACTGCGCCGCTCAAAACCAGAATTCAACAGAGGTGTTTTAATATGAATCCTTAAAAAAAAAACGTGACCACCTTCAGAAAAGTTTCAGCTTCATTCTAATATGCCTGATAAAAGCCTGCTTTAGTTAAAATCATTACTGGGGAAAATATCCAGGTTATGGAGACGTGGGGGCGCCACGGTGGCGCGTGAGTAGCACGTTCGCCTCACAGCAAGAAGGTCGCTGGTTCGATCCCCGGTTGGGGCAGGTCCCGGTTGGGCCAGTTGGCATTTCTGTGTGGAGTTTGCATGTTCTCCCCGTGGTTGCGTGGGTTTCCTCCGGGTGCTCCGGTTTCCCCAACAGTCCAAAGACATGCGGTACAGGTGAATTGGGTAAGCTAAATTGTCCATAGTGTATGTGTGCGAATGGGAATGTTTGAATGTGTTTCCCAGAGATGGGTTGTGGCTGGAAGGGCATCCGCTGCGTCAAACAAATGCCGGATAAGTTGGCGGTTCATTCCGCTGTGGCGACCCCGGATTAATAAAGGGACTAAGCCGAAAAGAAAATGAATGAATGAATGGAGACGTGGTGTCTAGAGAATCTTTGGTAGTTGATTAGGCCCCGTTTACACTAGTGTGTTTTAGTTTTAAAACGGCGTTTTAGCATGAAAACGATCCGCGTCCACACTAGCGTTTCACCCAGCGTTTCTGAACATATCTCCGTCCACACTACTCCACCAAAATGTATATCACGTGACCATTCGCGCACTCTGGGCATGCGCGTTCAAGTGTAAACAGGAAGCATGTGTCTCGCTCGGCATTCTAAATAGGGCTTACACCGCTTGAAACGTGAGTGATTAGCGAGTGCTGGAACAGTAGCTTGCCTCTTGCAAATATATGCAGCTGTTTTAGTAAAAAAGGAAGAGTTTAACTGCACAGTAGCGCCTAAAACGGACAATAGTGCAAACAACGCTCCAATTTCTGTGTCAATGTTGTTTACAGTGAAGGCTGGTCTGCCGTCTTCCGGTGGCGTTATAGTCATGTGATAGCGACTTGACGAATAAGGGAAGGTTATGCAATGACCCAAAAGCCCCAATCGAGTAGTGAATCTCAGCAGCCACGCCTCCGTTTTCAGACGTCTCCGTTTCCCTCCATCCACACTGAGACGGAGCAGCAGCGTTTTAGAATGAAAACGGCCTCTCCAGCGTTTCCAAAACGCTCCGTTTTCAGGGCTCGAAAACTCCGGCGTAGTGTGGACGGATGGCGTAACCGTAGCAAAACTTATGCGTTTTAAAATGAAAACGCACTAGTGTAAACGGGGCCTAAATGACTAGTCACACTAAAGAGTAAAAAAATCATCATGTACACAATTACAGAATGTGTTTTTCCACCAGTCACAGGTTTAACACTGATGGATATATTACAATTGAATTTAAAACAATTTAATAGTTACAAAACTAAAAGTAAGTAACAAATTATTTCTTTGATAGCTGGACAAGAATATTTGAACCAATCGGTTTACTATATACTGATGCCCTGTTTTTCTAGGCTTTATGGTGATAATTATCAGGACTGTTGGACCATTATTGCCTGTTTAGCATAAGTAGAGGACAGAAACTAGCCAGTAATGTGTGAATTGTGGAGCGGCTAAATAAATAAATAAAAAAACATCTGTATTATTTAGTAAGTGTACTTTTTGCTTTTATTCTTGCTATAATAATAAAAATATATTTGTTGAGGAACCCCTGTTCTGTTGTCATTAATATTTTAGTAAACTGTCCGAGATATGAACAAAAGCAAGTGATGCATCAAAGTTTGATTAAAAAAATCTTGAATGGTTACAAAAATCTTAATAATCATTAAAATAATTTATAAAAATAATAAAAATAACTAGTTTAATAAACATCAATAATATTAATGATACGACGCAGTTCCTGAAACTTTCTACTTCTCTGTTTATCTGTCTGACTTTACCGTCAGTTTCTTTTGACCGCCCCCTGTCGTTAGTAAAGAATATCACAACGGCGAACGCGGCGAGTATAAAAGCCTCGTCTGTTTTGCGAGGTGCGCGCGTGACAGGCGAAAGTATAAATCCAGCTTCAAAAAATACCATACGCTCCGCCAGCCGAAATTATGTTGCGTGCACCCAAAGCGAACATCCGCAAACTCCGCGATGGTGTCACATTCGCTTCAAGCGAACTAGCGGCAGGTCGAGTATAAACTAGGCTTGACACTCTATCAGCGCCTGAAGAAAGACAAAAGACCAGAGGGAGAATCTAAAATAAACATAATTCGAAATATGACTTTGTTGAGTTAAAGGTTTAAGTGGTAAAATATTCACATTTAGCAGATTATTCAGTATGGTTCTTTAATACCTGAGTGAAGTTTGATATGAATCCGGATCAGTCAGATTGATCGAGGTGTTCAGATGAAGGTTTCTCCATGTCCACTTCTGAATCCTGAATGTTTTCAGTCGTTTCTGTCTGATGTTTGTTGAGCATACGAGATGAGATGTGAAATCTATCATCAGTTTCTCCTTGTGTGTTTTCTCCAGGCAGCGAGGAGGTTTGTTGAAGGCCAGAAGAGCATGTCGAGCTGTGGACATCTGGAAAACACACCGTTTCTGGATGAGCTGTGAGAAAGTCCCGCTCTAAAGTGCAAATGTTGTTCAGCTGAATGTAAAGCTGATCTGAGAGCTGTCTGGAAACCGGACTGCTGTCCACACTTGTTTTCTGCTCAGATCATCACCAGGTCTGGTCTTCAGTCCCGCTGTACTAACATCAGTTTTATGTCTGACTGTATATCTGATGTAGATTCATTAAAACAGATCTATCAGTGATGAAGGTCTGCTCTGCTTCATCATTTCCCTCAGGAGGAAAATACTGCGTTTACTTCACTACGTCAGGATTATTATTGGACATTTGCACTTTACTCTGCTACAATTTACAGCTTAAACATTTACTCAGAGATAAAACGAAGTACTTTTCATGCTTTATGGTTTAATTTGAACTTAAAATACTCATTACATTTTATTTACCACTGTTATATGAGCAGCAAACATGGCAAACAAACACTCAAACATCGACACGTGAAGCAAATGATATTTTCTTTCAGCAGAGAAATTTCTGGATTCAACAGTTCAGCATTACATCTGAGGAAGCACATTGAGGGAGAAAAACAGCTTGTCAGAATATCATCAGTGTTTTTATCCTCTTTGAATATTTCTGTTTGCTGTCTGCGCATTATATTGGCAGAATGAGCAAGATCGAGTCAAATAAAATCATGGATTATATGTAAGGGATAATCAACGGCTTGCGGTGCGTTAAAGGATTTTAATGCACGACGTGGAGGCAAATGACCATACGACGCGAAGTGCATTAAAATCCTTTAACGCAGAGACAAGCCGTTGATTACCCGCCTTATTCCATTTTCATTTGCCAAGGTAGGCCTAAGTTTAAACTAGTTTTTTTCTTTGCAACGCAATATTTGACAGAATTTTTGTCAGTTTTTACATGTTAGATTTTCTAGTCCCTCCACTGAATCAGCTGTGACAGGCAGACAGAGAGATAGAGAGAGCATGTGCGTGATGTTTATACCTGCTAATATTATTAAGATGCGATTTCATCAGTCCGATCACAGATGGACAAATAAGACATTCCCAGTTACACCTGGAGTGTGTTTCCAGTCATATGATTCTTTTGTCTACTTTCTTTAAATTGAGCAGGATCCTGTTTCGGGAAATATTCATGTTTTGTTTTCCGGTGTTACCATCTCGGTCCCAGTCACTCCCCTCACTGGCCAGCAGAGGTCTCTCTCACCGGACTTCTAACACTACATCACCCATAAGCCCCGTACCTACCACTGCTTGCGCTGCACCTGACTCTCATCACACACACACACACATATAAGCAGCGCACACAGTCACTTCTTTGCGAAGTCTTGTTTGCCCAGTCAACATTACCGAGTGTTTTCCTGATTCCTGTCTGATCTTCTGTTGCTGACCTTGCCTTCTCGCCGCCTGCCCAGACCCTTTGCTATTCTCTTCACATTGACATACGCTGCCTGCCCCTGATCCATGCCTGTTCAACTTATCAACGAATGCTTGCCGCCTGCCCTTCGACTGTATTTGCCTGTTCCTCATGTGAGTTCATTGACCAGCACTTGGCGTTTGTTTGTGATTAAACCGTGTTTAATAAATACACTGCAGATGGATCCCTTTCAGTCAGACTCTTCGTTACATCTGGTATTTATTTTAATATATTTAGCAATCACTTGATTTTTTTCGTCATCTTATTTTGCGTTAAAACATTGCAATCTTCGCAAATCTTTTTGTATTTTTTTTTTAAAAACAAAATAAGATAAAGAAAATAAACAAATTAGAAATTAATAATTAACAATACAATTAATTTCTTGTGGAAAACCTGTTGGAAAACTGATCTTTCAGTTGATGTATGGTTTGTTAGTTCGAATTATTTTGCGTTAATTGTTTATGACAATGTTGGATCGAGGCTGTTTGTCCTAGTTTGAGCTGCCTTTCAACCAGTGTTGTTGGCAATATTGTCTGAATTGATGGAATTAGGTTTTAATCCATTATGCCATTCCTTCTGGAAAGGACTTCAGTGGTAATAGTTTTCAGCACGATAATGATCTGCTAATTGCAGTGAAATCCTATTTGGAGAAAGAAAACGGCTGATAAAACACAGACAGTCATGAAATGGCCTCCACAGTGTCCAGACCTGTATATTATTGAGGCTGTATGAGATCCCCTGGACAGAAAACAGAAAAATAAGACACAGAAGAACCCTGAAAGGTGCTAAAAGATGCCTGATGTTACAGAGCACAGTCTTTCAGAAAATGTCACGACAATTAGAACAAAACAGTGGTAAGGGAAGCCACATTAAACATAGACGTTTGCTTGAAGGTTGCTGCTGTTGTCGTTTTGTACATATTTACTTCTGTTTGTTTTTAATAAAGAGACTGATTGATTATATATTGTGCAATAGTCGTAGGCCAACAAAGCTGGTATAGTGCTTAGTACTGTAAGTCTCACGGTTGGACTGTAAAAGAGGTACGATTAGATTAAGATTGTGACGGTATGATAACCTTGGATAAAAATATCACTGTTTCATGGTATGACGGTATTGTGTTTACTGCTCCAAAATACTTTAAATGTTTCTCAAAAAAATATATATTGTGTTCAAAGGAGAAAATGGTTTCGTTTTTCAGCCAGACATTTAAAAAGAATATATTTTAGAGCAGTAAACATGTCAGGTTAAATCATTCAAGTGAATCATTGACTTCTGCGGTCTTCATTAGTTTTAAAAACACAGATTTCTTAACAATTTACACTTAAAAAACTGAAAAAAAAAATGTAAATAAAAAAACTTACACATACCTTAGGAACAGTATAGCAGAAAATGTTACCGGTATGAAAACCTTGACTTTTCCAAACCGCGGTATACCTTGAAAACAGTTATCGTCCCATGCCTATGTATGATGAATACAAAACCTTTTATAAAATGAATATGAAATAATATACAGATGAAGAATTGGTATAGATTTTATTCATCTTCAATATATGCCTGATATCCATGTTGTGGGTTTTCATTCACGTATTTTCTGATGTACCAGCAGGAAATCCTCGCTTTCAGGTTTTCTTCAACAATGAAATCCAGAGCAGCCTGAGGAGAAAGAAGATCATTACTGATGAGGAGAAGCACTGGATTTACTGAGCTTCACAAGAGAAGAAAAAGTACTGAAGTAGAATCAAGAAGACATTATAAGGTTGAGTGCTGAGATTAGATGACTGGTTTACTGAACATTACTGTAATTTGATGGAGAAGTGACATATTAACGTATAGCTTTATATTAGGGATTTTTAAATGTGGTGATTTAAAGGGTTAGTTCACAAAAAGGGTTAATTTTATTTTTTCCTCAGGGGTTTGTAACAAGGTGAGAAATTAACAGAATTGTCATTTTTGGGTGAACTAATCCTTTAATGTTGTTTTGTGTGAGTTTGCAGAGCATGCAGTGGCTCTTCTTCTGTTTTCTTCTAGACAGTTTGCAGGAGGCGCTTGAGAGCTGGTTCTTCTGGTGGACAGAATTCCCTGCACATAGGGACTTAATACTGATATAAGCTGCTGTTTTAATACAGGGAGTGCAGAATTAGTAGGCAAGTTGTATTTTTGAGGATTAATTTTATTATTGAACAACAACCATGTTCTCAATGAACCCAAAAAAACTCATTAATTTCAAAGCTGAATATTTTTATAAGTAGTTTTTAGTTTGTTTTTAGTTTTAGCTATTTAAGAAGGATATCTGTGTGTGCAGGTGACTATTACTGTGCAGAATTATT
>CAIGQQ010038027.1:4100984-4131334 GCA_903798035.1 Danio albolineatus | reverse complement strand
GTCTATTTTGCAAGCATGTTTGCTAAATCATAAACATCTTAAATAGGCTTTCCACACTTAAGACATACAATAGATATAATTCAGATGTAATAAATACATCTTCCAGATAGGCATGGGTCGATAACCGTTTTCAAGGTATACTGCGGTTTGGAAAAGTCAAGGTTTTCATACCGCCAAAATATTCTGCTATACTGTTCCTAAGGTATGTGTAAGACTTTTTGATTTACATTTTTTTTGTTGTTTTTTTTTTTTGGTGTAAATTGTAAAGACTTCTGTGTTTTTGAAACAAATAAAGACGGCAGAAGTCAATGATTCACTTGAATTATTCAGCCTGACATGTTTATTGCCCCAAAATACTTTAAATGTTTCTCAAAATAAAATATATTGTGTTCAAAGGGGAAAAAAGGTCTGTGTCTTACCCAGAAATTTAAAAAGAATATATTTTAGAGCAGTAAACACAATACCGTGAAACCGTGATATTTTTATCCAAGGTTATCATACCGTCAGAATCTTATACCGGCCCATGCCTACTTCCAGATGTAAACACACTCACAAATATAGACATCTCTGTGATGAACGTGCTCTATCAGTGTAGTTGCCCTGTTTAAATACGAAGGAATGTGCTAATATAAAAGCAACTTTACCTCATTCTGCATGTTTACAGTCCTCCTGATGTCTGTTTAGATGATGAAGAGGTTGTAAAGTGGCTCTTTTAGTAACATGCATTACGTAAGTAGACTGTAAAAAAAGGCAGTTTCACAAAATCCAGGCATGTTGTCCCAACACAAATCGATTAAGTCAACTCAAATTTAAGTGGATTGAGCATACAACAATTAAGTTGTCCCAGAAAAATTTCAAGATTTGTGTTTTTTCAGCTCATTTTAAATAATGGCCCATTTCCACTGAGCGGTGCAGTACAGTACGGGTCAGTACGGGTCACCTTTTTCAGGCTTGCGTTACTTTCCACTGCCAAAGGGGTACCAATTGTGGGTGGTTTACGACAGAAAGTTTCAGTTGACGTCATGCTCGCTCGAAGAAATGTCAAAATAAGCCTCTACGGGTCATTCACATATCATAGGAGAAGCACTTCTCACAAAACAGAGGCTTCATAGTTTGAACAAGAAGCAAAATCAATTTCTTGAGTGCAGGTAACATAAGTGAATGCTGAAGTAGTCATGCTTTTGATTAGTAAATATGGCATGCAAATACCTGAACTACTGCAGATGATTATTATTGATATGTTGTGCGTGCTATGAAATCAATATTTAGTGCAGCAATACAGGGATGTTTATATCTGGGAATTCAAAGAAGTCCTGCTTTGGGAGTTTTAGTTTAGCATTGAATAGTTGGAATGGTCAGTTTAACTTGTTACAAGGGTGCAATTTAGTGTTTAGTTATGTAGAGTAAGTTATATATATATACATTTACGAACGACGTGACGGCGTAACTTAACCTAATTTTGCGTACACATCGTGAGTTGAAAAATAACTTTTTTCGTCTCTCGGGGGGAAATTATAGCATGAAGTAAAGTGGGTTTTTTTATCTAAAAAAAAAAGTAAAAGTGAGGGGGACATGTCCCCCCTGCGAATTGTGCCACTGACTTTAAAACATATTATTTTTGTTATAATACATTATTAACTCCTTTACGCTCATTTAAAATTAATCAAAAATTAAATTGTTTTATTACACTTTTGTTCAGGTCTTTGAAATTATTAAATTAATGTTATTTGCAATTTTATTTAAAGGTTTAACAAAAATCCTTTTTTTAATGTTTTGTTATTATAATGAAACGTAAACATTAGATTAGATTAGATTAAACTTTATTGTCATTACACATGTACAAGTACAAGGCAACGAAATGCAGTTTAGGTCTAACCAGACGTGCAAAAGCAGCAAGTGCAGCATACAGGTATAAATTATAAGGTGCAGTTCTAGAAAAACTATGGTGATATTTACAGATGGATGTACCATGAATATTATATACAGGTTGCGTTAGTTATGAGCCCAGATTTACAATAAATGATTATACGTACAGGTTGCTATTAATAATCATCTTATGCAATGAAATATTAACACATTTAATTAATTTACAGATAAATAATGAAGTAGTTATTTTAATTTTAAATACAAAGTACAGATTTTAAACATCTTATTTATGTAATAAGTCATCTCAGACATTTTATTAAATATAATATTATTTTAAATGTGATTTGATATGTTTCATTATAAAACAATTTTCACTTTTAATTGTCAAAATGTACTTGAAACTTAAAACTGTTTTATTACTTTTGCCGAATATCAGTTTTAATATTCAATAATAGCCATTATAAAAGTATAAAGTACAATAAGTTTATACATTTTAAGTAATAAAGGCGAGCAATCAAATGTGCAGAATCAGTGTAGGTGGTTATGTAAATTAATATATTAACTTATCGTTGCGCTCAGCCAAAACACGTTACCTGAGAACAAGTAATAGATTTAAAAGACCAAAGTCGGGGGAATATGTCGTTAGATATAGACGTCATGATGAATTAAATATCAAGTTTAACAACTAAAGTGAGATTAAATCCAGAGGTAGATCCTCGATGAACCGTCCGACGTGCGCAGCTCCAGCCTGGGGTTCTGTTCTCAAAGCACCTGCTGACTGCCTAGATGCAGCGTATACCAGTGTGTGTGGACATGTGATGTGCGTTTTTAGTGTCGTATGTGGACGGAGATCTGTTCAGAAACGCCAGAGTGAATCATTTTCATTCTAAAATGCCGTTTTAAAACTAAAACATAGTGAGGGCCCTCAAACTTGCTGCTTGTTCGAACAACTTACTTAAAATGAGCTGAAACAACACAATTCTTGAGACTTTTTTTGGGCACAACTTAATTATTTTATGTTAAAAATACTTTAAAAATACTTAAATACCACTTAAATTAGTGACATTAACTTAATTAATTTGTGTTGGGACAAATTGTGTCTCAATTTATTTATTTATTTCTCATTTATACGTCTATCTGATGACTTAAATGCTTATCTTTGAGCTCAAAACATGCATAGGGGAAACAACATCCAGCTCTTCATCCATCAGTTCATCACTCCTGCTCTAGTTCCTCCTCCTCAATTGTGTTTGGACGCTATTGTTGTTATTATTATTATTATTGAAGATTAAACCGTACTGTCTTCTGATGCCCATGTGCAGACGGGCTGGTGATAAACAGCTGCTCTTTGTTCAGCGTCAGTAAAGTGGGTCAGCAGGGGTTCAAGCTCAATCCACTGCGCTCAGCACCAATCAGAGGCCGCGTGTTGTTTCCACACATCCCCAACACTTCGCTGCTGAATCAGGTGTTAACCCGGCTGCCATGTTCAAGACGCACATGCTTCATATCGGGATCGTTTCAGCTGCTCATCCGTCTGAGGCGTTTCTATTGTTTTCAGTAGACGTGGTTGTTGTTCTGAACCCCCCACGCACATACTTACAATGGATGGTTTTCATGGAGTGAAGCAGTTTTGATCCGTTTTTCATTATTTGATATGATGGATAAGCACATCATCCTGCAGTTGTCATTACTGTAATGTGTCCAGGTGTCTGTTTTACGTCTGATGGCATGTGTAATATTTATAATAGTTTTTGTTATTTTGTTGTATTTTGTATATGATTTGATTTGTTGAATGAATTAAGTTGTTGGGGACTTTAATTATGACAACGAAACTGCGGAGCCTACCGGATATATACCGCGCATAGTCTTGGATGTAATGCAAAGCACGCCAAGCATGGAACGCTAGGTGAAACACTGTAAAAAAGGCACAGGTATACGGTATATATACACAGGTGTGTAGTCCAGGGTTGCCCAAACTCTGTCCTGAAGGGCAGGTGTTTTGCAAAGTAGTTTTAACCCCAATCAGACACACCTGGGCTAGCTAATTAAGCTCTTACCAAGCTTACTAGAAACATCTGTACAGGTGTGTTGAGACAAGTTGGAGCTAAAACTGCAGGACACCAACCCTCCAGGACTGAGTTTGGACACCCCTGACCTAGTCGATGATCGACCATTGGGCTTTGTTGGGTCATTGATCAGCAACGGTCTGGCTAGTTGGTTTGGTGTGTTGGTACACTGAAAAAAAATATTCAAAGCTGATTCCTTGGATTTACTCAATTTGTTTACGTTAAGTGGCTGTAAACAATTTATTTGGGCTGAATTTAAACAAACAAATTAAGTTGAACATTATTAAATTTAATTTGTTTGTTTAAATTCAACACAAATAAATTGGTTGCAACAGTCTTGCAGACAACATTTTTTTCAGTGTAGTTGGTGTCGGACTTCAGCTGAATAGAGCACTCTGATTGGTTATTAAGCAACGAATCAGAGCAGGAGAACAAAAACTCAAGTGTCGTCGCAAGTAAACAATTCAAGTCAAGAAGAAACACAAGGAATATTTGCAAATTATTTGGATTATTAGGCTCTTTAGGCTGTTTATACTGCAGATGTTGCCTAGGGCTGCGCAATATGTACTGTATACATCGTATGGAGGAAATAAGAGGTCTGTTGTTTATTTTGTGGTGTCTCAAAATTCATCGCTTAAAGTAATACTTAACCTTTAAAATGAGCACAAACTTAAGGCCGAAACACACCATGTTGACGGTCAGCTGTTGGGCTTCATCTGGGTGTCGGGCAATGTAGGGTTCTGCGATATTGCAGAGAAAATTAGCACGATATCGTGTTTCATATCATTCGATATCGATAATTTTTGAATATTTTTTAACAATAGATTTAGGAATATTAGGATTTTTTATTTAACCACTTTATTTTAATTTACCAGCATTAAATAGTTTTAATAGTTAAAAACAAAAATATTTAAACAAAGTAAATTAATATCTTTATAATATAATAAGCGTAAGTGTTAAAGAAACTTAAACTTGATTAATAAAAGGTGTGCAATTGTAAAGTGTAAACGCTGAACAATCAAAGCAAACTTTGAGGTAGATTAATTATCTGTAAGATGTCAATAATAATGATACAGTAAACCTCAAACTCTGTCAACAAAACAAAATTATGATCATCAAATCATTTTAATTTCATGTAAAGGAACCAGCCAATATTATTCAAAAACATACTGCAACATTACAAATTGTGAAGAAAACAACATTTATCATGAGGTAAACACAAAACAAAGGTTTCATCTGCACTTCATCGACACTTTTTAAACACTCGCGCTAGTGGACTCGCATCTTTCACACTCGCTGACGATACCAAGGCGACCAATCACAGAGCTTGTGTGTCGCGATGTGTAGTTCCATTTTTTTTGAGAGGTCTTCGTCAGGGTCTGCTTCAGCCACAGAGAAGGACATGTGACTGCGGAGGCTGTGCCGGACCATCAGCGCGCACTTACAGCAGTATAAATTAGCACTAAATGAAAACAATACTGTAAAACTGTTCATAAAGATGCTTTGTTTGCATGTTAATTGTTTTTTCAGGCTGGCAAATGAAGGATTGTGAGTCGATTGTTTGGTGCATGACTGTGTGTATTCAGAACAAGCTCAGTTGTGAGCCATTGTGCGATTGTTTCCTTCCTGTGAATGGTAAAATCATTAAAGTGTTTGTAGTCTCCCTGCCCCGGCTTTGATGTGGTCTGTGACCAGAGTAAAGCAGAATAATTGGCCGATGACACGTTGTTTGGCCTCTTTTGGGGAAATTGTCTCTCTTTTGATCTGCTTGTAGACTTTCGGACTCAATAGTTGCATTGAAGTTTTGTTTTCTGTCAATTTCTGTTCCCTTTTTTGATGAGTAAACAAAGACATTTTCACACAGCTCAAGAAAGATGGTTTTATTTGAATTTTATTTGTAAAAGCTTGCTGGTATTAGTTGATGTCAATGGAGCTCGTCAGGATTAGCCCTTCTCTGTGCTACAGACATGCTTGGTGCAATGATGAATCAAAAAGCCACTAAAAGGGTAGCCTAGCGGAGAATGCACCCCAGGTCGTCCCGCTGTCTCCTGTGTTATCGATGTCCTTCCAAGTGAGTGTTTGTAACTAAATCTACATGTTTTGATACTACTTCCATGAGTCAAGGCGTTAAAATCATCAGTAAAGCAACAGAATTAATGTTGAATGTGGAAGCGTTGAATTGAACATAAATTTAAGCACTTGAATATTCATCTGTACTTCACATTAAGCTATAGAATGGCTTCAGAACATTTGGGATATAGTAGGCCTACATGACAACTTTCTAGTGCTTTATAATAGGCTACCTTCATGGCTTTTGTTAGCTTATAAATTACACAGAATGTATTGCACGCACAAGATCGGATTTGTATCAGAACCAGCCCGTCGATACCCAATTTCTCAAAAATATGCAGTATCGAACCAATATCTGATCCAAGTATCGGGATCAGTGCATCCCTAGTATTTTTGTATAAATGGAAAGCAAATTGTGTTTATCTCCTCCCTTTTTTTGCTAGATATTTGAATTGTACCTTTAATTTTACTTACTCAAAGTCACTCACTCGTTTGAAATGTTTTAGACAAATCTCTAAAACATGCACAGTAGTGCTGCACGATTAATCATATCGCAATCGCGATATCAGCCTATGTGATTACATTACAGCAAATCTTGCGATTATATTAAATAAACGAATGCATTGGTGGACGTAACAAGACATTCATTCTAAGAGCTTTATGACCATTAGAGGATGACATTTTTTCGGGAATCACACAGGTCACGGGATTCCCGTGGGATGGGAGTTATCTTTGCTTTTAATCACGGGATTGGGACAGTACAGGATTAAATAGTTTATGGGAGCAGACGGGAGCGGGAATCAACTAATACGGAGATGACAAAAAAAGAAAGAAAATGCACCGCCATTTTTGTAGTTTCCTTTTAATATGATTACAATGTAAGGCAATTAAAAAAAGAACTACACGACCCAGAAGCCATCAGGGCTGGAGAGAGCAAACGTCCGCAGAGTAATTGATGTGGTGAAAAATTATTTGCAGCGATAAGTCAGAACTAATGATGTTCGTTAATGAACAGAACTACTCGGGAAGTCGGAAATATTAATGAAGTTCATGAGAGTAAACTGTGACGGTGATAGCACGTCGTATGCTGCTTGTAAAACATGCTTAATCTTAGTCAAGTACACAGTGATTCAGGGACGAGCGGTCTGAAAAGGCAAGGCAAGGCAAGTTCAGAAGAGAATCAGCCAAACACCTTTTCGTCCATCAAGCGAAAGTTGTCGTCGGGTGTTAAGTCTCCTCTAACCGACAAAATTGCTATATATATATATAAAACAATAATACAAAGTGATACATATAAATATTGTTATATTTCATTTAATAACTGCAAGTATATGAAAATAAGTTTACATTAATGCAGATATTTATTTTGTAAAAATTATTTATTTTGAAACTATTTCAAGTTTAACAAATGCACACTTCAGCATCATTACTAATGTGTGTGTGCATTTTTCTTAAAAACCCATCAAGTTGACTTACAATACCATTTATAATCGCCATCGCATATCGCAATATTGACCTCAATAATCGCAATATGACAATTTTCCCAAATCGTGCAGCCCTAATGCACAGAAGACAACATGAGCATTTACAGCGAATAAATGAATGTAAACATTAAAATATTAACCCGCTTGCTTTTTAAAGCGCTTTCAAGCATGTTCTTACACTCCTCTCATCAGTCATTGTCTTCACCCGCTCAACAGAAAGGGCTGCGAAATTAAATCGCTGTTCACCAATGAGTGATGCAGGAAGAACAGTCACGGTTACAGTCTATATATGCGGTTATCATGTAATCCGTAATAGACGCGGTGTGGAAAACACGCATGTCTAGATCCAAAAGTATCACTTAAACAGCAGAGAGGAGAGGAAAAGTTACCTGATGTCAAATGTCGAGAGAGATAAAAAGAGAGAAAGAGATAGATTTTGAATAATAGTATGATATATTGGATAATAATATATTATTTATATTTTTGTTTAATTATTATATGTATATATCTTTAATTAGATTTTTTTTTCTACTACTATTTACTGTGGGTTTTTTTTTTTTTTGGTTTTTATACATGTATGTTCTTTATAAATGCTTTGGCAATACATTTGTAACATTTGTCATGCCAATAAAGCAATTATTAAATTGACTTGAATTGAATTGAGAGAGAGAGAGGCAAAGATGCAGAGATGGAGTTATACAGCATTTCTCCCTATAGTGAAATAGCGGCTCGTGCTGTACCTTCTTCAGTGTCAGTGACAGACTGTCCAGCAAACTCACCAACAGTGAACTGTGCACAATTATCTGCTTTTTAAAGTGGTCGGGAGCGTTTTATTAAATCCCTCGCCTCCTTCGCAATAGTACTCTACTGCGATATAGTGCATAGGAGATAAATGACGTCAGTACGTAATAACTGGTTATAATCTATTGCTGAACCGATATCGAATTGTCTGCATCGCAGTGCACCGAAAAAACAATTCATTTTGACACCCCTTATATTTCAGGCTTTTTGTTAAAAAATCTCTAGGCGAGCAATCTGAGACTTAGACAGCCCAAAATAGAGTTACAATAGTCTAACCGGGAAGTTAGTCAGTGACGTTTTAGGTGATATGTTAAGAAAACTTCAATAGACATTAAATAGTGCATACTTTTTTTTATTTTGTTGCTTTAAATAAGTCTAATCTTTCAAAAATAAAACTGTTCACATGTTTTCCCACAGTGACCCACCGCCTCTTCACTTGCCCTAGAAACAAATTGCTGATTTTAATTGAACATGTGGATATTTAGACCAGAGTGAGTCAGAATCGCTGTGTTGGTTCAGCTGTTGGCAGGAGCCCATGTTTTTTGTGTGTGTGTTGACCCCAGTGGTGCTCAGCTGTTTTGTATTTATTAACATTTTATTAGGTTTTTATATTTCTACAGTCGTTTTTAACCTCTTATTTCTTTTCATGCCCAGCCAACACAATCTCCAGGCGTTTAGCAAACATTTAAGCTATGTTTTGTTAGTCCATCGAGATTTACAGTTCATTTCACGTTGGCCTCGTGTGCTGCTAAATCAGGTGATGTGATCATTGGTGGTCTAGCGAATCATCTGGTGTTCAGTGAGGTCCAGGCATGTGTTCATATGATAGTATCAACATTGTTATAGCTTGTAAGCTTAGTTTTTAAAATTAGGTGGCGCTCCAGGCTCGTTTTTAACAGCAGATTGCGCTTTATTCGAGTTTTTAACATTAGATAATGTGCTAGTTGAGTGTGTCCTCGCTGCAGACTGTAGAACAATGACGTACTGGATCAGATCCATTATGTAGTGGACGTGCATGTGTGAGGTTGTTGGTAGAAATAAGAATTATTTATATTAATTATTAAAGGGGTGGTTCACTTCGACATCATATTTTAAACTTTAGATGATGTGGAATGTAGCTGTGTGAATAAACAACATCTCTGAATGTAAGATGCTTAAAGGTCAATGTAAAGGAAGCCATTGGCTTTTATAGAGAATTATAAAAATTATATAGCTAGCATTTGACAAAGTAGAGCTTTCAGAATTTTTCCCAGTTCAGTGCTGGATTCGGCTAAGAACTCCAAACGACAAAGCTTTTTTTACTGTGGGCCACAACCTGTAAGTATTTTTATTTATTAAAATTGATCAATTACATGCACAGTTTCTAGCATTAATGGTATGTTGTAGAGAGGACGTAAACAAGAATTTAAACAACAGGAAATGATGTTTGGCACCGCAAACAATTTAGCTACAAACTCATTTTTATCAGTCAAACCGCTGTAAACAGCCACAATCTTCAGCAGCACTGCAGTGTCTATCCATGCGGACGCTTTCACTGTGTTCTACATCTCAAATAATAAACTCGCAAAAGATAGAAGAACGTTTTGTAATGCTTACACATGCTTATTATGAATATGTGTGAAAGACACTTGTCATATTTTATTTTAGAGAGTAGGCATGAGGTACAATCTGATATAGCCCACTCCTCCCTCTGCCCACAGTGCTCCACGCCCATCACAAAACATTTTTTGAAAAAATTCTGAGGTAGACTTCAACTGAATGAGGGGAGTTTCATGGCCCTTTAAGACAGAAATGAAATTTTTGGGTGTTTTATACCTTATAAATACACTATGTGACACTTTCAACACTATACAACGTATGTAAAACAATGTGAATCCTTGTGTAACCGCCTTTAAGCTTCTCCCGAACTTGAAAAAATAATAGGCTGAATCGTAGAGATGCTGGATTAAGATCGTGTGTTGGGTTGAATCGAGATTGTGATCTTTTTTTAATTGTGCAGCCCTACTATAGGTCTCATTTAAAAAGATGCTATCAGATCGATTTATCGTTTTTAATACTAACCCTAACCCTAACGATGCCAGAATTTTAAAGGTATCTTTATCAGAACAAACCTACATAAGAGTTCATATCAAAATATACACTTCTGTTTCATTAAGTTTCATAAGCAAAATGTTAAACATTAACTTAAAAAGGCAGTAATGATGGGAATGATTACATCACTGCCGTTGGCATCTTAATACACCAATAACGGCGGTGATGCGTTTATCGTCACACTTAGGGTGCTTTCACACTTGGTTCAGTTGCCTGGACCGTACCCAAATTCGATTGTCCCCCCTTGTCTCCTTCTCAGCTGGTTTGTCCTCACTCTCTCTTTTTTCCTTCTGAAATCCTGGTACGCTTGCGTCTTCAAACCGCTGTTTTGTGTACGGCTGTTGGCAGGCGACGGACACGAAAGCAAAGCGCCAAAATGCAAAGACGTCCGCACTCCGCACATCGCCGTCATTTTGCTTTTACTGAACCTTTTTGGACATACAGAAAGCGATTCGCGTCTATCTGCCGCAAAAATAATATAAACGTTTAGAACATCACGCGATGTCTGCAGAAGCTGTCTTTGGAGGAGACAAGCAGACGTTATCACTGTTTGTACTGGGTCAGTCCCACTTGTCGTCAAGGTAGGTGACATACACAGACACACACACACGAATGAACGTTATGAAAACTAACGTTTGTTGTACTGTTGACGGTTCACTTCCGGCTTTTGGTACGATTGCGTTCATACTACAAGTGAACCGTACCAGAATTCACATGAACCGTACCCCAGACCACCTCTTTCAGGCGGACTCGGGTACGGTTCACGGGTGCGCACCAGAGTTCAGAAGATGTGTTCACACTAGCTAAACGTACCGTACTATGACGTCAAACGAACCTGGGTGCGGACCAAAAGTGCTAGTGTGTAAGCATCCTGATAATACACTCAAATGGTGTGAAGGAAGAGTGCCGTTTCTTTCGTTTGCTTTTGGGAAGCATCACTTGAAAGTGCTGTTGGAAGTATTTCTCACCTTGTCAGGCCTGTAAGTAAAGGCATTTAACCTTCATTTCCTCACTGATCTCAGACTCGTGTCGCTGTCTGACAGGAATGCGTCCATCCAGACAGACTCTTAGTTTTTCCTCCTCAGACCTGGAGATCTGCTGGATTGGCTCAGTTTCTCATGTGCTCTGCCAATCAGACAGCTGTTAGGACGGCGTGTTTGTTCGGCGTTTCAATAGGCAATAACAGTTCACAGGCCCAAGTCACGGCAAAGACTGGAAATTATGCAGCGGAGACCTTCAAACTCAAACCCGAGAGCTCGCGGGGACAAAACACGAGTTGGTGGTCGTGACATTTACAAAATGGGGAAAAAAAAGCCCTCCAAGCCTTTTTATTCCCAGAGCAACACTAGGAGTGAGAGGAATGATTAATTGGGCTCGCTGTCTCTGTGTGACAGCATACAGTACTCGTTTCACTCTCCAGGCGGGGAGCTGATTGTTTGGAGCTTGTTTTAGAGGTGTCGAAGGCATTTTTTAACAGAACCGTTTCTGTTTGCAGCAAAACAAGCAGGCGACTAGAAATGCCACTTCCTCCCACTGCTTCTGAAGAGTGTGCTGAGTTCAGATTCAGAAAAGCACACAGTATTAAAGAGAGTCTCAAACTGAGGGTTGTTTTCAGGTCACGGTACAGTCGGAGGACTTTTTCTGAACCAGTTTTGAGGGGGAAATCGTCAGTTGTGTTAAACAGAGCTGATAAAACTGAAATCTTCAAGGTGAACAGTAAAGTCGCACTGTAGTTTTGGATTAACTGATATTTCTGAAACGTAAGCTCAAATGAAGATAATTCGTATTTTGCTGCACTGACGTTTTCAGTTGACTGGATTGCAATTTAGCATTAAATTATTAGGGGATAACAGTTATGGGATGTTGAGCTCTGCTTTGTCGACTTTTGATGTTGAAAATTCAACTCTACAGTCCCAAACCAAGCAAGCCAGTGATGACAGTAGCAAGGAACAAACTTCACCAATTGACGAAAGTGAAGGAAAAAACCCTCGAGAGAAACCAGGCTCTGTTAGGCATGACCATTTTTCTTGACCTTGGCCATTTTCATCTTGGCCATTTTCATGACCTTGTGCAGATCTGCAGTTTAGGTGCTGGAGAACGCTGGACGTCCATCGTGGGGAACTGCAGATGTGAGTAGGTCACTGGCGAGTGTTCAGGCTGGCCCACAGAATCAATGCGGAGACTCGTCTGTTACTGTGTCTTTCAGGAATCAGTCTCATGCTCTCCACTCCTCCATGACCATCACAGCATCAGCTCAGGATACGGCCAGGTCCAGGATTATAGATACCTTGGCATCAGTCTCTAGGGGCCTCGGGATGAGTATCCCCAGGTGTAAATAAAGCATAAAGAAAATAACTTAGCATAGGTGCTGTTCATAGTGTATTTTAACGAGATGCTAAAATGAAGTGTTGTAAACAAAAATAGTAGTAAACATCGAAACAAACATGGAAAGCATATGAGTACTTCTAACAAAATGTCTGAGGAGGAGTAGTGCGTCCTGCAGGTTGTTGTTAAATCATTTATTTATTTAATGGTGTTAAAATAAACAATGTAAAACGTAAACATGCATATAAATTGACTAAATCGTTTTAAGGTGCAAACAGTGAGTACGTTTACATGGATACCAATAATTTGTTTTTTAATACAATTAAAGACTTGTACACACCGGTACGCTTTTCGTTTGCATTTATCGTCAGCGTTATCGTCAGCATCAATCAATAGTGATTCTATGGTGTTTGTTGAAGTCACTGGTGATTCAAACAACGTCGATGTCTCGTTTATCATACAGCACTTTTCGTTTGGATACCAGTGCAATACACAGCTCCACGTTCATATCGCCTCTGGGCATCTTCTTCAATGTGCGCTCGCATTGACAGTTTTGCGGTTGAGTGCCTCCAAGGGGTGTTTACTGTAACTTCAGCAGCTACGTACATGTGAACAGAAGTGCCAATCTGATTGGTGGAGAAGGTTTTGACATGGCACATCAAAACAGAAAAACGAGCACGAGGCGTTTTTTTATTTTTTATTACGCTTTTACGCCTGCCATTTTGCGCGTTGATGTGCTCGATCACATAAGCGCCCTTTATTTAGTCACGAGGCTTTAAACCACGACCGAAAACGCAAGCAAAAAACGTCTAGGTGTGCATGGGCCTTAGGACAATACTCTGATTAAGAGTCTACCACGTAAATAGCGATTTATTTATTTTTTTATATTTATTTATTTATTTATTATTATTATTATTATTATTATTATTATTTGATTAATTTAATCCGATTAAGGTGATAATCGAACTAAAGAGAAATCAAATTTAGACGTGGAGTATGCCGATCTTTGTCACATTATTAACGTGCAGTACAGACATGTAAACGCCTTAATCGAACTATTACCGTCATTTAGAACTTTGCCACGTTTTGCGAAGGATAGTCCACACACACACACACACACACACACACACACACACACACACACACACACACAGCTTTTTGGCACTCTTTGCACCTACAGAGTCAGTGAAGACCACAGACACCTGCGTTGTGAAATGCGAAATTACATGAAACTCTGAAGGAAATGTGGATATCGCGGCGGCACGGTGACGTTAATCGAATTATGTGCTATGACAAAAAACGGGATCATAAAAGGAACATTCAAAAGACACCTCATGTAAACACCTTAATCTTATTATTGTCTTAATTAGATTAAGGCAAATAATTCGATTACTGATGTCCATGCAAACGTAGTCAGCGAGTCTATAAAACACTACTACTGAGGGAAAACCTCCGCAGATATTCTGACTCTGATTGGCTGTTGTCATTTTCCTCGAATCCCACCGTCAGTGTTTATTTTCAGCTCTGGGTTCACCTTTGGGAAGCACCAGCCAATAGCACAACAGCAATTACTTGGGAGGCGGGGCTAAAGATAGTAGGTCCCAATCTGATTGCTCAAATTTGGAAAAACAACCAACGCATAAACCGAATGTAACTTATCACACACCTCTGCGCTAAGTATATTATTGCAATAACGATACTTTTGCGATACATTGTGCAGCGCTAGTGCAGTTTTCACTCTTGAAGCTTGACTATGTGAACATGGCTATAGTGAAGTCCTGCTCTTGCTTGAAGCTGAGAACATAGAACAAATGTTAGCTAAACGGAGCACTCAGTTAGCAGATTTTAGTGAATGGCAGGCAGTTCTGGTTATGAGGAAACCTGCAGAGCTTTCGTAAGACACCGATTCAGCGTGGGCCTGGCTATTTTCTCCTGATTTATTGTAATTAATAAAGCATCACACTAAGGTGCTCTACCAAAATAGGATTTTATATAAAAGGACTGATGTTCATTGAGAAATGTTTATCCGAGCACATGAAAGGAATAATGCGCGACAGAGAGCGAGCTCTTGAAAAGTGATGAGGCCAGTGTGTTTGTGCTACTGACTCATGGCTCCTTGAGAAAACAAAGCCCGTCTCGCTGACTCAGATCAACCTGCAGGGAGCATTTCTGGGCTCTTGCTGCTTCACTTGGCTCTATTTAGTTTCTTAATAAATATTCCTGCTCTTATCGTTCATATGGGTTTTCATAGACAACTAGATTGGTGAGATTTTGGACCGAAAGTTGTGTCGTTTTTTGGTTATATGATACACGTATGATGATACATGCTTTCAATCTTAAATTTAACTTCTACAGACATCATTTGACCAATGCTAATGCTAACCCGGACGTCCTCTTAAGGCCAGAAGGAGCTTTTGCTAAAACTTGAAACACACATGAAGGTGATACCCAGGAAATGCCCATAATGTTGCATTACAAACGGAAGATTGAATTGATTCTCATTGATTCAGTTGATTCCACCAACTGATCAAGCGCAGCACTTTTAATGTTTTTCTTTAGTTGTTGTCTAGTTACCACTATTTGATAGTGTGCAGCAATACGAATTAAATCATCTTTACGGCATTTATCGAGTTGCTCAACGGAAGGCGCATTAATAAATGATTCCAAATCAAAGTCAGCCATAATTGGTGTTAGCCATAGTCAGTCATACTTAGGTAGGCTAATCTAACAACAACCAGAGGTCAAAGTAACCAGTCACAACCCAAAAAAACCCCACTACAAATGAATTACTAAATCCAAGTGTATTCCACCATCCACTTCAGTAATAATTAATATGTCTGATATTAAGGATATTAATCCCGGACGAGCCCCCATTAAATGTTACGATTGAATAAGTTGTCTAGGGAGATTAAACGTATCATTTAGAATATTATATTATTACTGAAGGAAATGGATGGAAGAAAACAAGGACAGAAACATAACAATTAATTTGTTTATTCCTCTATGAGAAAAAAGAGTGATGAAGCCAACAAAAGAGAGGCATGTGTGTGCTTTGTACAATGCATTTAAAGAGAAGCAAACAGAAATATAATCAAATCAAAAATTACAAGGGAAAAGGAACTAGAGTGGCGCCAAAGCAAAGAACTAAACAAAAACCACCTATGCTAGAACACAAGATCCCCTCTAAACTTACTAATAAAAATAAAAATATGAAAAAGAAACTGAATTCTTCAGCGTATGTGACACCAATAAAATACACTCCCTGAAATAATAAACTAAAAATACAAGAAGCAGCGCTCACCCACTTACCTAGTGTTTCTGAGCAATTCAACTCTCTACGGGTAAAATGTATGTCGCGCGACCTAGTAACCTATTCCTTTTTCCCCAAAAAGGAATGATAAACTCTTAAACCATATTGAAGAAATGTACAATTGTGTAGAATAATTCAGAGAAAGGGCAGCGCAGTAGGTAGTGCTGTCGCCTCACAGCAAGAAGGTCGCTGGTTCGAGCCTCAGCTGGGCCAGTTGGCGTTTCTGTGTGGAGTTTGCATGTTCTTCCTACATTCGCGTGGGTTTCCTCCGGATGCTCCGGTTTCCCCCACAGTCCAAAGACATGCGGTACAGGTGAATTGGGTAAGCTAAATTGTCCTAGTGAATGAGAATGTATGTATGTTTCCCAGAGATGGGTTGTGGCTGGAAGGGCATCCGCTGCGTAAACAAATGCTGGATAAGTTGACGGTTCATTCCGCTGTGGTGAGCCCAGATTAATAAAGGGACTAAGCCGAAAAGAAAATGAATGAATGAATGAATTCAGAGACATGAAGCAAAACATTACACATAATCAGAAACAAACACAGCACAAACCCACACACAGAACTCAAAGGTGTGCCAGTCCGATTTAAAGTCCGCGGAACGAAGCCTGTTTGGTCCACGAGGAAACGCCCTAATGAAGAGTGACAGGCTTGGGATCCAACCAGCAGGTACCTGAGAAGGAGAAAATAGCGGAACAAAAGGTGATAGGGCGAGAGACAAAGAGCGAATGACAGACAAGGAGAGATGGTGGGGGTAGAACAGACGGAAAAAGCACTAAAATCCAAACTCCCACTAACACTAATGATCACACAACCACAGAATCATCTCACAGAAGGATTTATTTCAAGCACTCAACTGAAGTTATGAAGTGAGTTTAGAGTAAAAATATGTTATTCAATGTAGTATTGAAGGATCGCGATACCCTATAGGTCAGGGATCACCAAACTTGTTCCTGGAGGTCCAGTGTCCTGCAGATTTTAGCTACAACCCTAATCAAACACACCTGAACAAACTAATCAAGCTCTCACTGGGTATACTTGAGACACCCATCAGGTGTTTTGAGACAAGTTGGAGCTAAACCCTGCAGGCACACCGGACCTCCAGGACCGAGATTGGTGATCCCTGCTATAGGTGATGGTGGTGAATCTGGTGCTCCTCCTGAATAGCGTAAGCACAGGCCTTTTATCAAAGTATACATCATTGGAAAGATTATTTTTTTTATTCAAATTTCAATATAAATCTCAATTTCTAAAAATGGACACTTATGGACTTCATCCTTCTAGATGAGGCATTAAAAGACGTTTGTTTTTTGTTAATGTGCAGTTGTCATCAACTGTAATGCTCATTCATCTTTTCCCAGGTTTTGTTATTGTGAAATGTTGCGACGCTTCCAGCAGTGAATATGTTTTCCGCATGTTTAGCGTGCATTCAAATGTGTTTGCATCTGTGTGCGTCTGAGAGAATTCAGTATGGTGGAGAAAAAGCACAAGCCTGTAGCAGTGTATTCGGCCTCCGCTTTCCACCCACCGGGGTTCAGAGGCTGTTTGACTCATCTCCATAACTCTCCATATCGCCAGAGCTGTGCTAATGAGAGAACAGGAAGCACATGCATTCGCTTCATTTCCTGTTGTTTCATGCACAGGCTGAGAACAGGAGAGTCCAGTGCATCTCAATGTGTCATGCCACTGTTGACTCCCAGAGGTTACTGCTGTTTATCAATTCATCTCCCTGTGAACAGTGCCCAGTCATTGTCTACGAGACCTCTCTCATTGGTTCTCCATCGGTGACATAGGTCTCGAGTATTTTATTTCACATAATTAGCAGCGTGCAATCTTCAACTTGCTTCTTTCTTTTCATACCACATGACTGAAGGCTGCCTTCAAGTACACCTTGTAAACCCTGTTCCTTAGGCATAGTTTACACTTGGTACTGAAGAATACGTTCACCCAAAAATACAAGTCATTACTCATCCTTAGAGGGATGAGACAGGGACTATGTTCACATGGACTTCAATCATCTAATTATTTGCCAAATTATTAATTCGTGGACTTTAACTGCAGTTTGGCACTTTTACGTTTATTCACGAACATTTCCTGTGTGTCCCCCGTGATAAACGAGATATTAAATGTTAGTAACTGCTGAAGGAGTGCAGATTTAATGGAGTATTTGAAACGCACGGCGTATTTCAGGAAAATAAATCCTCCGCATTTCTCGGTAACTAGATGCACTCAGTAGGTAGCGTCAGAAAGCCCTGTGTGTGTATACACTAATCTTTCACTAAATGCGGCGAAAATTCTACACGACAGTAATGGTTTGATTAAGATGTTTACACTTTACACGGATCTTTCAGTCTATAATACTGTAGTGATGTTAACGTGCTGTAAACTTAGCAACAGTTCTAATCATCTGACTAAGGTCTGTCTTTAAACACTGTAAGAGTATTGCAGACGAAACCAACTAACTTTGCCATCTTCATCAACAAACAAACACCACTAAACGCCTACTTACCGATCAGGTGACATGTTCTCTGCAAACGTATTTATGACGCGTGGTAATACACCACTGTATTCCAACTGCTTGGGTCCACACGCGATCTTTACTCTCATCTCGGGGAAATGGAAACAAAAACTTCGTTGCGCCATATTTATCAACGCAACACCGACGAACCAATCCTCTCGGCTGGAGACAAAACGTAGCGTCTCTCTGGCGTTTGAAAATTGTCACAGGTAAACACGTCTTCCTGTATATGTAGTTCATGCATATTAATGAAGCTCCGCGTCATACTCAATAGAGCGCTGTGATTGGTTTGAACAAAGGCCACGTCATGAATTAATGCCGCACGCTGAGTGACGTCAGATTGTTCGCGCCGGGACAGACGTCCAGTCACCACGCTGGCCATATACATAGACCTCAACGGCGTGACGCAGCCTCAAAAATTCGTTTCAAACCGGAAGAACGAATTTGCTCGAATTAACGCAAAAACAACCAATTTTCACTTTTTAGTCAATTATACGTGTCCTAATAGTGTTTATAGCAGCGTGGGACACATATATGACTGTCAACAGCCCAAAAAATGTGTTTTGGTGTTTCATGGCCCTTTAAGATATTTTAGTGTAGTTTGGCCACAATTACCCGAGGTTTGCTACCAGGCTGTTTTTGCTGGAGGCCACGGTGCGAGCAATCCACGAGTATCTCTCTATCCATTTTTAGGGCCCCCTTTAACAACTTAGAGACTGAATCTGGAGAGCTCGAGCCTGGTCCTTCCTCTACGTTCAGTATAAGGATGTTCGACCTCCTCATCCTACCCTTCATATCTGTGGATTTCTCCCTGAAATCAGCATCAAAACATTATTTAATACTTTGTTTACAAAACTTTTCTGTTTTGGTTACGGTGACACTAAATGGCGAAAAGTTTGCGACAGTATTTGAGTTTGAGGCTAATGATCTAATCTGATTCAATGATCTATATTGCATAAGCTAAGCTACAAGTGCTACTACCAGAACTGAAGATTGGCCGAATAGATTAAAAAATGGTAAAACAAAGGGAAACCGATCTACCAAAGTGCACAAAGCAGCGTTTAGTACCATTGTCACTCATCACGGAGGTCTTTGCTCCTGCTAATATGTCTGAAATTCTAATAATCCATATTGTTTATGTCAGGGGTGCTCAACCCTGTTCCTGGAGATCTACCTTCCTGCAGATTTCAGTTGCAACCCACATCGAACACAATTGCCTGTAATTATCAAGTGCTGTTCGGGTCCTAATTAATTGGTTCATGTGTGATTGAACAGGGTTGTAGCTGAACTCTGTAGGAAGGTAGATCTCCAGGAATAGGGTTGAGCAGCTCTGGTTTATGTAGTGAAGTTACAGTTGCTTGAATTGTTTACTTGCTACGTCACTTCACTACATCACACTCATCCTCTGATTTGTTGCTGAATAACCGAATGCTCTCTTCGGCCAACTACTTGGCGCTGATACTTCATTTTGAACAGGCTTTTAGTAGATTGACCAATGCACCGTTGAAGCCCAATGGCCAACCATTGACTTGGTGTGTCCTGGCCCTTAAAGACCAAACCTATAGACATTGTCTGTGGTCACTGTTGAGATGGTTAAAAAAACAGATCATCCAGAAGTCTCTTTAAGCATCGGTAAACATGACTGCAGCGTGCATTTTGAATTAGCGAAATATCACAGTGACATTTAATGAAACTTATCGCAGATTAATTGGTTGTGTGTAGAAGTAATGACCACCTGTTCAATGATGATCACACACAGAAGTCAGCCAGTTCAGTCTGTAACACATTCTGCTGAATAGAGTATTTCTGGTTTCCAGCACAGGCTTCTTGGGAATTTGGCAGAGCTCCAGCGCTCTGACTTGATCCTGGTTTATTTATCCAGATGTGTTGCTCTAAATGACGTTCTTCTTGTGTTTGCATGCATGGTCGGGGAGAGCAAGAGTGTGGGTTTATGCTCTGTGCTCGTCTAAACTGCAGTTGTGTGTGCAATTTCAGTGTCGTCTTGTCTTTTTCATGTAGCGTTGCGTGCCAGCTGGTTGTAATGATGGAATTAGACATTGAAGTTGTGAACCAGCAGGGGATTGGTGGGTGATGAGGGAAATGTTTACCGGATGCAGACACTAGTCTTTATCAAGCTCTTTAAAGGCTTTCTTCCCACCAAGACAAAGTGCTTCTTTCCCATCGTCAAACTCAGGCTTAAACTCTCCAGTTCTGTTTTACATTTATACCCCTCCTACTGCTCACAGGGGTTAAATCTGCCTTTCAGTGTGAAATTCCCTAGAACTCGTCATGCAGATGAACCGTCATGCCTGAAGCTAAATTAATGCAGCTGTTTATTGAAGAAATCATATTCAAAATGCTTTACTTCTGGGGTTGGAATCATGGGATGAGATCATGATACTTGTGTCGTGAAACAATATCGTGATTTGAATGTTTTCCAATGTATTCAAACTTCAAATGATGTCCTCAAATGAAAACTTAGGCAACACGTTCTTTAACCAAGCAGAAGCTTTCTCAGTTTATCTCACTGCCGTCAATGTTATATTTGCACCTTACGGTCACTTCGCCATCTTTATTTTACGAACTAAAGGCTGTAATTCTTCGCCAGCTGAGGAAGTTCAACCTCCCAAAGAAGCTTCTGAAACAGTTCTACACCTCCATCATTGAATCAGTCATCTGCACCTCAATAATTGTCTGGTTTAGCTCAGCTACCAAATCTGACCTTCGAAGAATACGTCGAATAGTTCGGACTGCTGAGCGAATCATTAGTACAACCCTCCCTACTCTCCCTACTCGCCTTCGTCTTGGTCCAAAGCACCTTTGAGCTACCATTGGTCTGTGATGATTCTGCAATCGGTGGGTGTGTCTTGGAACTCCCCATTCCTTGACGTGTGTTAGTATTTATGTGTGTAAAGCATCTGTTTTATGAGAAGTGCTTCTTGTAGGATTTGTGAACGACCCGTATAGCTTTACGTTGACATTTCCTCAACCGAGAACGATGTCGATTGAAACTTTCTTTTATCCAGCATTACTGTGCCTTTTGCTCGGGCCGCTTTCAGTGTACGGACTTTGTCAGCATAATTGAGGGATTTCATCATCACAGCTCTCGGTGGTAAGTCGGAGCTACTTTCAGGGAGTTTGCCGATTCGATGGGCTCTCTCTCAATTACAAGGGGACTGGGAAAGTTTTCCAGGCCAAGGATTTCGGGAATTAATTTCTCTAAAAAGGTGCACATATCCTTTCCCTCGTTTTTTCTGGAAGCCCCACCAGCTGTAGATTGGACCGACGGCTACGAATTTCCAGATCATCGTCCTTTAATGGAAGCTGCTCTATGGCGGATTGCAATTTTGCATTTTGCGTCATGGGATGAGATCACAATGCTTGTGTCGTGAAACAATATCATGATTTGAATGTTTTCCAATGTTTTCAAACTTCAAATGATGTCCTCAAATGAAAACTTAGGCAACACGTTCTTTAACTAAGCAGAAGCTTTCTCAGTTTATTTCACTGCTGTCAATGTTATATTTGCACCTTACGGTCATTTCGCCATCTTAATTTTACTAACTAAAGACCCTGGTAATCTTCAATCGAAATAGAAATCGTTTGTTTCAACAGCTCACCAAAGTAAACTTTTTTTTGGGGGGGAGTTCGTCTTGGTTCAAAACACCTTTGAGCTACCATTGGTCTGTGACGATTCTGCAATCGGTGGGTGTGTCTTGGAACTCCGCCTTCCTTGACGTGTGTTAGTATTTACGTGTGTAAAGCATCTGTTTTGTGAGAAGTGCTTCTCGTATGATTTGTGAACGACCCGTATAGCTTTACGTTGACAGTTTCTCAACCGAGAACGATGTCGATTGAAGCTTTCTTTCATCCAGCATTACTGTGCCTTTTGCTCGGGCCGCTTTCAGTGTACAGACTTTGTCAGCATAATTGAGGAATTTCGTTATCACAGCTCTCGGTGGTAAGTCGGAGCGACTTTCAGGGAGTTTGCCGATTCGATGGGCTCTCTCAATTACAAGGTGCTGGGAAAGTTTTCCAGGCCAACAATTTCGGGAAGTAATTTCTCTAAAAAGGAGCACATATCCTTTCCCTCGTTTTTTTCTGGAAGCCCCGCCAGCCGTAGATTGGACCGGCGGCTAAGATTTTCCAGATCATCGACCTTTAATCAAAGCTGCTCTATGGCGGATTGCAATTTTGCATTTTGCGCTTGCAGCTCGGACACGTTATCTTCCTGAGTGCCGATTCGATCCTCAGTTTCTGTTACCCTCATTGTGAGAGCTTTAAGGTTGCTCTGCACTCCGTTAATCGCCTGGAGTAAACCATCAAGTCAAACAGCAAAGTCCGATTTCAGTGAGTGGATAGCCTCAAGAATCGCAGAGTCTTGGCCAACGTTAGCACCTGATGCTCCCTCTTCGCTATTAGCTTCGCTTGATTTAGCATCTGCCTCGGCCTCTTCAGGTATAGTCGATTTGCCTCGTTTCTGTGTCGCTTTAATTGGTTTTGGTGGCATCTTGTAACGTTAAGATGTTTCAGTATTTAAAATGGGATCAACCTGTCAACGTTTGTGGAGTCAGTATTTGTTGCAGAGCTCCGTTTCGCGACCACTCAACACCGCGCCATAACCGGAAGTCCCGTCGGTTGAAACTCTCTGTCGCACACCATACCTGCCAAAAAGGTACCATTGATACCCTTTTGGCAGTGGAAACGCAAGCCTGATAAAGGTGACACATACCGTCCCGTACCATACCGTACTGTACCACTCAGTGGAAACGGGCCTTTAGAGATATCAAAGCCTCTGTTCAACTTGTGTTGTCTGGCTAATAGTTGTCTGTTTTTGAACACTGCATTCACATGTTTCTAGTGGAACATTACATTTCTTGATGCTTAATAATCTTTAACGCTTTCACTGTTGCTTAAAGGGCCATGAAACACCAAAACACATTTTTTGAGCTGTTGACAGTCATATATGTGTCCCACGCTGCTATAAACACTATTATGACACATATAATTGACTAAAAAGTGAAAATTGGTTGTTTTTGCGTTATTTCGAGCAAATTCGTTCTTCCGGTTTGAAACGAATTTTTGAAGCTGCGTCACGCCGATGAGATCCTTGCGTATATTTCAGCGTGGAGAGTGGACGTCTGTCCCGGCCAGCACGTTCTGACGTCTCTGCGTGTTCGGCATTAATTCATGAGATAGACTTGGTTTAAACCAACCAGAGCGCTCTATTGTGTAAGCAGCGCAGCTTCATTTATATTCATGATCGATTCGAAGACTGTACCTTACAGCAGTTGCGGAAGACGCATCAAGCGCGAGTGATTTACGTGCTAAGTCAATTCAAAGGCACGAATAGGCATCCTGCAACGCGATACGCGCGAATGGCGCCGCGCGTTTGACGCGCTTAACGCCGCAATCCGCGCGAATCGCTTCAGTTTGAAAATGAAATGAAAATGAGCTTCAGCGGACGTTCGCGCCACGTTAACCAATCAGGAGCTTGCTCTTGTGGGGGTGTGATTATGACGTAGCGCCTGTTGTTATTGTCCTGAGGGAAAACTGGGCTAGGCTCAGTCAGAACACCGCTGAAAGCTTCCATCATCCAGGTACAGTTTCTGGAGGAGTTTATGAACTCACAGAGCTGCTGCACCTCTGAAATAATCTAATGGACTATCAGCCTTCATCAGTAGACTATCAGTGGAATATCAGCCTTCATAAAGCACATAAAACAGTTATTCTCTCTATAAAACACCTGTTAGCCATTTAGCAATAAAGCTACAGTCACCAAGCCATAGACATAAGCCCTGCCCATCACGCGAATCCGAAAATAAAGAGAAAGTGCCGTTAAAGTCAACAAATTAACAATTTGGCAAATAATTTGATGACTGATGTCCATGTATACACAGTCTGTGTGAAAAGGAGCGCGTGCACAAATGGAAACTCCCATTTTTATGCAAAACCTTTCCCCTTCCCCGACACTCCTACCTAAACAGAGCTGGACACGCCCACTTTACTGAGCTTTTCCAAACTAGAGGTGTGAAAACACCACGCTGAGACTGGGGGGTTTCGTGGCCCTTTAAGTAGTCTTCACTGTGGTATTCAAATTAGTGAATATTAGTGAGAGTTTGAAGTTTTGGTATTGTCATTGGCCCATATACGCTTCTCTAAGTGTAGCTGAAGCATGTGGAGCTTCAAAGCCATGTCTGAGCTGAGAGATGCTGGGTTGCTATCGCTCTGACTGTATGCGGAGCAAAGGACAGGATTTCCTCAGTTCTTCCATGTCCAGGATGTTTTCTTGGTGCATTCTCCACAATCCGCTGCCTGTTTTCCAGGGCGTCATATTAATTCTTCCTCTATGGATTTGTTCATACTGGCTGTTTGGTTCAGTTGGTCCAGACAAAAAAGACAAAAAGCTCCTTTGTGACCCAACCTACCAAACATCATGATGCTGTGCATTGGGCTAAACATGCTGCTTGTATATGCGATTGTGATTATATTTTATCAGTCGAGCACTCATTAAGAATTTTTAAATGTCCAAAGTAGTCAGGAAAGCAAACTCATCTCTGATTTCTGTATTGAAGTATAATAATAAAAACATATATATTGCCATCATCAAGAGTGAAAAGAGATGCTTTAGCATTATGTTTTGTAGTGCTAATTTGTGCCACCTCATTCACGTGATTCGCTCGAGCTGGAAAATGTTAACTTTGGCGGACATTCGCGCCATGTTAACCAATCTGGAGCTTGCTCTAGTATCTAGAATCTGCATCTGTTGTGAAGTAGGGATGGGCGGATCGATCCTGAAGTATCGATATTTTCGATACTGGGAATGTATCAAAAGGATTGATCCTTAAGTAAAAGTGCACCTGTGAACGATTCCTACCTTAGTGAACAGAATTTGCACAGGCTGTGAAAAACAGCTAAAAAAAAGTTGTAAATAACATTCAGTTTGTGGCACAGAGCGATCGTTTGGGAGCCGTGAGGGAGGTATGAACCGCACTCAGCAGTGAAAATAAAACCGAAAGCGCACATCATTTAAATGATCATATCGCATTTTAGATTAATCATTATGACAAGCATTCAAATGTTTTTCTTTCATAGCAAACACAGAGTGTTGTGCATGAGAATAAATGTATAACTATAGCCTATATAATGTTAAATATATTGCAGGAGGGAATCTGATAATGACAAATGTCTGATTTTACCAGTAGAAAAACATGGTCTAATAATGTTGTCAACGTCTCAAACATAATAATTCAACATCAGAATTTTGAATAGATGTATTCTGAAATAACAATAATAATAGGCTACTCAAATTAATCTTTATTTTACATCTACAGAATCGTGAGAAAATTGTGATCTTTATTATAAGCGTGATTCTCATTTTAGCCAGAATCGTGCAGCTTATAATAAAAACACACTAATATGTTTTTAAAAACTAGGATAGGCGAATGTTGTTCTCTTATATTAGTGATTAAGTTTGACAAAAGTCAAATAACAAACATTGACAGAAGCTGAAAATGGCTCCTGAGTATTTCCGCATTAGCGCGTCTCCATAAAACAGTTTTGTTTGTGCTGAGATGTATCCGAGTTCAGTGGTTTCCTGAGGCTGTGTGTGAATGATGAAATCTCGTGCTCTGTCTCCCGGCTGTCCTGGAGTCATGCTGATCAAGTGACTCAAGTGATGCAGAAAACTGAGGACTGCATATGTTGTTGAGTATAGTTGTAGTATGTAGAGAAATGACCCTTCTCGTTTATGACTATAGATATAGCATGATACACACTGCCTGACTAAAGTCCTATCGTCGATCCAAGATTTAGGAACAACAAATAATAACTTGAGGCTAAATTGTTCGTAGTGTATGAGTGTGTATGGATGTGTCCCATAGATGGGTTGCGGCTGGAAGGGCATTTGCGTAAAACAAATGCTGGATAAGTTGGCAGTTCATTCCGCTGTGGCGACCCCAGATTAATAAAGGGACTAAGCCGAAAAGAAAATGAATGAATGAGTGAAATCATGAATGATCATTTGGTATAAAAAGGGGCTTATAAGAAAGACAAAGGCCTCTAGATTACGCTGATTTCATCAAAATAAAATATGATCATCCCTTGATTTTGAAATTAGTGTGTGATGTGAAAATAAGCAGCCTGATCTCACGAGAAAATGTAATCATTTTACGTTTAGCCAGTTTAGTGGCTAATTTGTACAAATTCGAGTTTAGTCGTAGGAAAATGTACGATTTAAAAAAGGAGGCGTGGCACCCAACCCCACCCCTAAACCCAACCGACATTGGGTGATGAGCAAATCGTACTAAATTGTATGAATTAGATCGTACGAATTAGCGACTAAATCAAAGGTTACGAATTGTCGTGAGATGCTGAAATAAGAGATACGCCCACCATAATAAAGGAAAAAATATATAAATAAATAAATAAAAATTCCCATATTAAATATGTTCTTTCATCTATATGTTGTTTCATTGTAAATAAACAGTTAAACGGTCAATATTATTTTTTATTATTATTATTTACAAAAGAGAATTTTTATAGCATACATTAGCAAACATTTTATCGTATTAAAATTAGCTATTATAAAGGAATAGAATCAAGTTATCAAATCTAATTATTCTTTTTTCACTGTATAACTCACACATTCTGAATAAAGAGCAGCGAATGAATCTCATTTATTTAGATTTTTTTTGTTTGTTTACTTAAATATAAGAAGTGTCACTTTAAAAATGCACACATCTAACGTTATAATGAAAGCATTCGACTGTTTTCCTATCATTTTATGCTCATTTAGGACAAAATTTGTTGTGTTTGGAAAAAAAAAAACATGAAGATCGACATCTTTACATGTTGTTATTATTATTAATTATGTGTATATGTCTGTTCAAACACGCACCCAAAACCCAGTATCCACTTTCGCTTTGCTTCAAATCGCATGTACAGAAACCGTTTGGGAAACGGCATCTATTTATCACTATGGAGTATTGCAAAGGAGGAGCGACGGCACCTATAATGAAAAGGAAAGGGAATCCCGCCGTTTTTATATTTATTTCAAGTGTTTCATGTCTAAATGTCTAAACCAAAAGCACAGAACTGACTCATGTTTAAGAGCAAGGGGCGGCCCCTGGTGGTTCGGCAGTATGGGTTGCGTATAAGGAGGATCGGGTCTTTAATGTTTATTGCCACCCTTCAGAGAAAGACTGAAAATATGGGAGAAATACGGGGAAATACATTTACGGGATGATAGTGGGATAGAACTATAAAATAAGGGAAGGATATGCAATGACCCAAAAGCCCCAATCAAGTAGCAAATCTCAGCAGCCACGCCTCTGTTTTCAGACGTCTCCGTTTCCCCATCCACACTGAAACGGAGCAGCAGCGTTTTAGAATGAAAACGGCCTCTCCAGCGTTCCCAAAACGCTCCGTTTTCAGGGCTCGAAAACTCCAGCATAGTGTGGACGGATGGCGTAACCGTAGCAAAACTTATGCGCTTTAAAACAAAAACGCATTAGTGTAAACGGGACCTAAAGCTTGTGTGTAGCCTTAAAGAGCCCATATTATACATTGAAAAGGGTCATATTTTGGTTTTGGGGGTCTCCAACAGCAGGCTGATCTGATTGCATGGTCAAAAAACACTTTCATTGTCTTATAATATGCTTTTATTTTTACCTCATTATCCCAGCGACTCCTATATGAATCGTTCAGGGATTCATTTGTTCCAAAACCCCTCCTTAGCGCGATGCTAAACTGCGCTGATTGGACCGATGACCCAGTCTGTTGCGATTGGTCGACAGCGCTCAGCGTGAGAGAATGCCCACCACGGCTTATCAATAATGAAGGAGTCATAGCGTGTGCGTGAGCTAATCTGCTAACACTCGTTTTTATCGGGAGTCGCCCGTATTTCAGACACCTCACCCCCGAAACTAACCCCCGATCTCCCAGCATATCACTCTATTCTTAACCAGAAGTAAAAACAGCGACATACATTCAGTATTAATGCACACAGCGGCAAAACCGCCGAACGTGTGTAGCAGAGCTCATGGTGGCCATAGCAACGACAAACAGCAGAGGAACACGAGCTCAAACGCATTTTAATCCGTAAACAAAGCGGCGCGCGTCGCATTTACAACATGCTTTTAGACGCGATATGAGAATACAAGTTAACCAGATACACTATAAGCGGTTACAAGTTACAAAACAGTTAAATGCATCATTTACAAGCTAGAGAAAACAATGAGGCGACCGTTTTAAATCGCACTTACTCACACTTGCTGGATAGCAGACCATGGAAATGTCCTGGTGCTCCTAATCCTCCGTTGTAAGCACTCCTCGGAGGGGGAACAGCACATTTAATACTGAGATATTTCTGCAGAAACTACTAACTCTTCAAAGTCTCATCTCTGGGTTCTCTGCACACTTCCAATATCCAGCTAAGCACAGTGCTCTTCACTGTGTTGCCAGATGTAGCTGCCTGATTTCAGCCCAAACCCTGTCCAAAAGGTTTTACCTGCACAATCAAATTTAAAACCGCCTGATCTGGCAACTTTTTCCGCACCGCTGTTGTTTGTGGGTGGGGTTGGGGATTTCGAATCTGCGCGCGCGTAAATGGGCGGGGCTTATGTTTCGTGTTCACGTAATGCCGAAACGGCTAAAGACTCGTAAGCACGGCGACTCGTTTGAGGAACTATGAGTCGACTCTTTTATAGATTAATCAATAGTTTTAAACACTGTGCACTTTCAGATTTAAGCCTTAGCTGGACATTTCACTTCACTAAGAGCTGTGTGACACACTGCATACAAGCTCATTTTCAAAAACCCATAATAGGGGCTCTTTAACTGGATTGGATGACTGAGCCCCACAGGTTAACAAACAATCTCTTGGGTTAATCTCTGGTTAATCTGTTTGGGTGGCTGTGTGATCTGATTGCAAATCTGCTGTAAGGATTAAGCTGGCTGTCAAGACGGACTTTGATCGTACTGTTGAATACAGTCACTTAAAATATGGCAGGAGCCCATTTTTAACTGCGCATTCGCTGTGTTTGTGCTTCCTTCAGTGCCTGGTCCAGACAGCAGTGTGCGCTCAGCACTTCTGAGCTGTTCAGGCGGTGAAGCTTGTTTTAAATCCGTGTAAATGTCAGTCTTGAAAAGGGCTTTTATTCGTCTGATGGAGTGCTGAGCTCAGCCTCGGGGAATGGTTGACAGGTGCAGTGTGTTTCTCTCAACAGAACAAGCGCTCGACTTTATGCTCGATGACTGTTGTTTTTGTTTTTCTCTGGTGTGCCATGTTATAGGTTTAGTCCATAGCTAAACACCCACGTCTTCATTAAGATGCAGAACAGCGTTTATTGGTGATGTTGCTCGTGAAAGGGCTGTCACGGTTATGAAATGTGCCTGACAATTATATGTCTTAGACAAAATTCTGTTAGTGTGGTCTGATTTAGAGCTCTGGTTTTGGTATTCGCCATGCTTTTTGGAGTACATGTGATTTGTTGTTGTTGTTGTTGTTTTATGTGATTGACTTTGTATGTGATCTGACATGACGTGGTTGTTGTATGTGGTTGAATGTTGATGTTGATTACTGTTGTGTGTGTGTTTGTTGTTGCATGTGACTTGTTTGTGATTGTTGTATGTGACAGATGTTGTTACTTGTGTTTATGTTATGATTGATGTTGATTTAGGTTGTATGCGATTCTTGTTGCTTGTAGTTTTTGCGCGTGATTATAATTGTTATATGTCTTTGATCGTTGCATGTGATTAACGTTGTATGTGATAATTATTGATTGACATTGTTGAATGTGATTAGCATTGTTGTATGT
>CAIGQQ010038027.1:4040917-4042066 GCA_903798035.1 Danio albolineatus | reverse complement strand
GGGGGGAACATGCCAACTGATTTGTAAAGCGGAGCGGCTTACATGATCACGTAAATGCAAATTTTTTAACGTTTCAGATAAATAAATAGATCTGAGGGGCGTCACGGTGGCGCAGTGGGTAGCACAATCGCCTCACAGCAAAAAGGTCGCTGGTTCGAGCCTCGGCTGGGTCAGTTGGCATTTCTGTGTTCTCCCAGTGTTGGCATGGGTTTCCTCCGGGTGCTCCAGTTTCCCCCACAAGTCCAAATGTGGTACAGGTGAATTGAATAACTAAATTGGCTGTGGTGTATGTGTGTGAATGAATGTGTGTGGGTGTTTCCCAGTGTTGTGTTGCAGCTGGAACTGATATTTGTGTTGTAGTTACATCCACAAATATCAGTTAAAACTGTACTGTGCCAAAAGGAAGCCCTATGCTAACAGTGTCCAGAAGAACCGCCGACTTCTCTGGGGTCTGAGGTATCTGGGATGGACCATCACCAAACGTGTAATAGATCAGATGAATCAGTATTTCAGGCATTTATTGGGAGAAGTAACAAGACTATGCAAAACCACATTCTGCACACATTACAGTTCTGGATGTGGAGGAAGAGGACACAGGTACTTGACTGGCCTGCCTGCAGTCCCAACCTGTCTCCAATAGAGAATACGTAGCATATTTTGCTCACCATAAGACTTGTGAAAGGGACAAAATTACACCTGAAACACTCCATCACTTGGTGTCTTCAGTCCCTAAACATCTTTTTAATGTTGTGGAAACGAACTGAAACATTACAAAGCGGTAAATGCTTTACTGTTACAACTTTTTTCGAAATGTGTTGCAAGAATCAAAATTGGAATTCAAAAAAAATAATCAAAATTGTATTGGAAAAATTTTTAATTCCCAATGTTGGGTTGTAGCTGGAAGGGCATCCGCTGCGTAAAATATATGCTGAATAAGTTGGCGGTTCATTCCGCTGTGGCCCAAGATAAATAAAGGGACTAAGCAGAAGAGAAAATGAATGAATGAATGAAAAAAAAATCATAAGAAGCACATTAAATAATATTTGTTGTGTTGTTTGTCAAAGCAAATTTAAATATCACTACTTTGTTTTTTTAAATGTGTTTCCAACTTTTTTCTGATTTGGGGTTGTACTTTTTTTTTTTTTTTTT
>CAIGQQ010038027.1:3993417-4038417 GCA_903798035.1 Danio albolineatus | reverse complement strand
TTCATTCATGTATTCATTTAATCATTCATTTATTCATTTAATCATTCATTCATTGATTCATTCATTCATTCATTTAATCATTCATTCATTTATTTATTCGTTTATTTATTCATTTAATCATTCATTTAATTATTAATTTATTCATTCATTTATTCATTTAATCATTCATTTATTCATTTAATCATTCATTTATTCATTCATTCATTCATTCATTTAATCATTCATTCATTTATTCATTCGTTCATTTATTCATTTAATCATTCATTTAATTATTAATTTATTCATTTATTCATTAATTTAATCATTCATTCATTCATTTATTTATTCATTCATTTATTCATTTAATCATTCATTTAATTATTAATTTATTTATTCATTCATTTATTCATTCATTCATTTAATCATTTATTCATTCATTTATTCATTCAGTTAGTCATTTATGTATGTATTTTTGTTTTATTTATTCGTTTTTATTTATTAATACATTTATTAATAAAATAATTATTTAATTAATTCATTAATTCCTTCACTAATTTATTTTGTTTATTTATTCATTTAGACATTAAGTAATTCATTATTCATTCAGTCAGTCATTCAGTCACTCATTTATGTATGTATTTATTTATTCATTTGTTAATTTATTAATTCATTCATTCATTTGATTATTCACGTTAATATTTATACATTAACTTGTTCATTCATTTAGTCATTTATTAATTCATTCATTCTTTAATTGATTCATAAACTCGTTCATGTATTTATTTATACATTATTTATGTATATATTCATTCAGTTAGTCATTTATGTATTCATTCAATTGTCTATTTATTTATTTATAAATTTATTTCTTCATTCATTCATTCATTCATTCAGTTTATTTATTAATTGACGTATTAAGTAATTAATTGAGTAATTGATTGATTAATTAATGTATCAATGCATTAATGTATGTATTAATTTAATTGTTAGTCCGTTCAATAATTAATTAATTAAGTCATTTATTTATGAATTTATTTAAATGTTAAATGTCCAAAACAAACAAACAAACAAAAAAAACAAACAAACAAGAACAATAGAATCATCCTATTGGGTTCCCTCCTATGTCCTATCCTTTTAAAAATCTACCACTGGATATTAAAAAAAAAAACATGATTCAAATAAAGATTCAATCAGACACAAAGATACCGCTAGCTAATCAATCTCTTACTAGGCTTTCTAGAAACATCTTTGCAGATGTGTTGAGGCAAGGTGGAGCTAAAATCTGCAGGACACCGACCCTCCAGGACCGAGTTTGTACACCCATGCCTTACAGTGACGTCACTAGCTCTATTTAGTTCATTGTGTCTGACGTTGCAAGTCTGACATATTTAGTCTCAGCTTGCAAATTCAAGTCTGCCTCCAGCTACTTTTGTGTGGAAAGGGACCCTAAAATGTGATGGATGCCGCTGTGCTGTGCCTATTACTCAGTAAAGTTTTAGATGATCTTTGAAAGGTGAGTTTCTTTGTTCATTTTAACACCCTCATTCTCTTGTCTTTTGTATTTCATTAGACTAAATTACCGTTACCTAAATAGCCTGGAAATGGTTTGCGTAAATTGTTTGCGTTGTGGGAAAATGCAGTGTATTTCTTAATGTGTATGCGTATGAGGATTTTCAGCACGTGTGCTCTCAAACAGATGAAGATCTTTTCTCAATTTGCTGGCATTTTTTGTAATTGCACGTGTTTTCTTAAATTTCAGTACTTTAAGCTCTCTTGGCCATCACACTATTGGCTTTAGTATTGGTCCCATAAACAAATAAAATCTGATAAAAATATCCCGTAAAGTGCTCTTGCTGGTAAATCAATAAATCAGTCTGATGTATCCAGATTTCAGCAGAGATGTCGTATGTTTTAAATGACAGTGAGAAATAGTATAAAACATTTCACCTTTTCAGTTATGTCCTGAACACAAAGATTAAACAGAAAATAAATAACATATTTGATTAGCCTACTAAAATAAAATTATAAAAATTATTTTTTTATTTATAATACGTTTTAATATACTTGTGCTATTTAGTAAATAAATAATGCCCTTCCAGCTGCAACCCATCTCTGAGAAACATCCATACACACTCATTCACACTCATACACTATGGACAATTTAGCCTTCCCAATTCACCTATACCACATGTCTTTGGACTTGTGGGGGAAACCGGAGCACCCGGAGGAAACCCACGCCAACACGGGGAGAACATGCAAACTCCACATAGATATTCCAACTGACCCAACCGAGGCTCGAACCAGCGACCTTCTTGCTGTGAGGCGAACATGCTACTCGCTACGCCACCGTGGTGCCCATTTGGGAAATATTTTAAAAAAATGAAAAAATAAAATAAAAAGGGGGCTAATAATTCTGACTTCATATATATATATATATATATATATATATATATATACATATACCCCCTCCTAGGATTTTCTTTTTCAAATATTTTCCAAATGATGTTGAACAGAGCAAGGAAATTTTCTGATAATATTTTTTCTCATTTGTTTTATTTCGGCTAGAATAAAAGCAGTTTTTAACTTTTTAAAGAACATTTAATGGTCAAAATCATTAGCCCCCTTAAGTATTTATTAGCCCCCTTAAGCAGAACAAACCACTGTTATACAGTGACCTGCCTAGTTAACCAAATTAACCTAGTTAAGCCTTTAAATGTCTCTTTAAGCTGTACAGAAGTGTCTTGAAAAATATCTAGCAATATAGTAATATTTTTACTATCATCATGGTGAAGATAAAATAAATCAGTGAGTAGAAATGAGTTATAAAGACTATTATGATTAGAAATGTGAAAAAAAAAATCCTCCTATTAAACAAAAATTGGGGGGTGGGGGGGGGGGTGGATATAAAGGCAGGCTAATAATTCTGACTTCAACTGTATGTGTGTGTGTTTTCAGGTGGTTTCAGACACAGGAGTGTGCTGGAGGTCGTAACACTCTCTCTGCTCTACGCCGGGCTCTAGAAGATGAACCGCAGGCAGATTCAGCTTTAACTGGAGGTGTTTACCTGCTGACCACCGGCCTACCCGATCAACACATGGTCAGTCAATTCACTTTAATGACAAGCGAGTCAATCTTTGTACTATATTGTACACTTAATGTATATCGACTGTCACTCATAATTCTTTCAGTTTTAAGGATCTATTTCTGTGTGTGTGAGGCGGCACGGTGGCTCAGTGGTTAGCTCTCTCTTCACAGCAAGAAGGTCGCTGGTTTGAGTTCCGCCTGGGCCAGTTGGCATTTCTATGTGGCGTTTGCATGTTCTCCCCTTGTTTGTGTGGGTTTCCTCCGGGTGCTCCGGTTTCCCCCACAGTCCAAAGACATGCGGTGTAGGTGAATTGGATTAACTAAATTGACCATAGTGTATGTGTGTGAATCAGTGTGTATGGGTGTTTCCCAGTACTGTGGAAGGGCATCCCCTGCGTAAAACAAATGCTGGAATAGTTGGTGGTTCATTTCACTGTCGACCCCGGATAAATAAGGGAGGAAGGAAGGTGTGTGTGTGAGAAAGAGAGAGAGATCTGAAGAGATCTGAACATGGCCCAAAGGAAGACTGTGAAGCTTTTAAGGCCATTAAGTGCCCTCTTGAGACCTCTTTGTTTTCTCACAGGACACAGTTAATAGGTAACCGCATTAGCTGCCCCACGGCGTCTGTGTGTCATTTCCACTTAAAGGATTTGGAGACACTTAAGACAGGACCCTGGTGCGCTTGTTTGTTTGTTTAATGTTATTTGAACAGAAACATGTAAGTAAAAAGACAAAAAGACGAAGAAGAAAAGGAAAAACTGACATTTAATGTAGTTAAATGGATATATAAAATATAGATTTATTATTAATCATAATACATTTATTTACTGAATGAATGAAGAATAATGTATATAACATTATGATTATGAACAAATGTTGTATACTTGTCTATAAACCATTCAATTAACTGAAGAAAACATAATAAGGGACGCCCTATAAAAAATATCACCAAATTGCTAAATATTATCTTCTGGAGCTGTTTTATTGTAAACAAACAGTTAAACGGTCAATGATATGTTTTTATTATTATTATTATTATTATTATTATTATTATTATTATTATTATTATTATTATTATTATTATTATTATTATTATTTTAAAAATAAACAATAAGCTCTGGTTTCCCCCACAAGTCCAAAGACATGCGGTATAGGTGAATTGGGTAGGCAAAATTGTCCGTAGTGTACAGTATGAGTGTGAATGAGTGTGTCTGGATGTTTCCCAGAGATGGGTTGCAGCTGGAAGAACATCCGCTGTGTAAAACAAATGCTGGATAAGTTGGCGGATCATTCCGCTGTGGCAACCCCAGATTAATATAGGGACTGAGCCGAAAAGAAAATGAATGAATGAATGAATAAATAATAAATAATAAATAGTATACATTAGCAGCACATAAATAAGTGAAACCTTTCAGCTTGTCGCAATTGATAGCTTTTATAAACAAATAGAATCAAGTTATCAAATCTAAATAGTCACTATATAAATTACCCAAAAGAGCAACGAATAAATCTCCTTTATTTGTATTTTTTCATTTGATTACATTAAATAACAGAGGTGTCACTTTAACAATGCACACATCTAACGTTATAATGAACGCGTTGCTTTCCTAATGTTTTATGCTCAAAAATTTTTGTTGTGTTCGGGGAAAAAACCCAACTAAGATCGACATCTTTAGATGTTATTATTATTAATTATGTGTATATGTCTGTTCAAACACGCACCCAAAACCCAGACTTTCGCTACACTTTAAATCGCGTGTACAGAATCCGTTTGGGAAACAGCATCTATTTATCACTATGGAGCGCGTCAGCTGACAGTCACGCACCGCTTTATGACTGTTTCGAGGATTGCATAGGAGGAGCGACGGTCCCTGTAATGAAAAGGAAAGGGAATCCTGCCGTTTTTATATTTATTTCAAAGTGTTTCATGCTTAAATAAACTGAAAGCACAGAACTGACTCACATTTAAGAGCAAGCGGCGGCCCCTAGTGGTTCGGCGGTATGGGTTGCGTATAGGGAGGATCGGCTCTTTAATGTTTATTGCCACTCCTCAGAGAAAGACTGAAAATACGGGAGAAATACGGGGAAATACCTTTACGGGATGATAGCGGGATAGAACTGTAAAATAGGGGAGAATCCCAGGAAAAACGGGAGGGTTGACAGGTATCAGAATCAGAATCAGTTTTCTTGCCAAGTGTGCTTCACACACACAAGGAATTTGCTTTGGCTACAGAAGCTTCCAGTGTACATAAAGTGACAAGTGACAACACAGAATAAATATATATAAAAAAAGAAGACGATAGACATTAAGCAGAGATGCAGTCAGTCCAACGATCTGGTATGTAACAGAGTGAATAAGTTAGCCATTCATTAGTATTTATAAGGTCCCAAAATAGAGCCCTGCTGCAGTCCACGCATGACAAATCCTGAAAAATTCCTATTAGAAAAATCAAACAATCTAATTCTGCAACAAACTCATTTTTAATCTTTTTAAATGTCTTTTTTTCATTTCTTTTTGTAATAAAATGTAAAAAAAACAAAAAAACAACTAAGCTTATTTGTAAATTAACTCAGAAGTTAATGTAAGGTTCTTAAAAATTGTACAGTTCTGAGTTAATCTACAAATAAGTTTAAAGTTTTTTACATTTTATTAAAAAAAGAAAAGAACAAAACACATTTAAAAAGATTACAAATTAGTTTGTTGCAGAATTTGATTGGTTTGATTATTTTGGTAACACTTTATTTTGATGGTCTGTTTGACTATTAGTTTGATTATTAGTTTGACTGTTAGACTGTCTACTTATTATCTGTTGATACTGACATTCAACAGACATTTAACTGACTATAAGAAACTTCGCAAGTACATGTCAACTACACCCAACCCTAACCCCAACCTTAACACTCTACTTATAATCTAATGAGAATTAGTTAACATGTAGATGCAATGTGACTTAAATTCATACAAACGGACCGTCAAAATAAAGTGTGACCATTTTTTCTCCGATCGTTTAACATTACATTTGTAAGTTCATAATTGTCTGGTAATGTTAAGTAATGGTGATAAAACATGCAATTAAACATATAATATATGTTATTTTTATTTATATTATATTTTTGTTATATTTTTTCTTATTCATCCTGTTTTGTTTAAAATGATACAAATTCTGAATTATGAACTTCTGAACTTCTAAATTATTAATAACATAAATATTAATATAATGCTGTTGCATATGTGCTGCTACAAATGACAAATGCGATGAAAAGATGAATTATATTATACCTTTATATTTACAGAAACAATAGTCTTAAAAAATATTATATGCACATTTAGTGCCTAGATAAGAATATAAGAAATAATGAGTTAAACATCAAATTAGTCAAATATTGTTATGATGAATTTGATGACAAATTGATAATTTAAAGCATTGTATTTAATTGGTGTTTGTTTATTTTTTAAATTCATGTTACATAATGTATTAATATAATAAAATATTAATTGAATTCATATTCATTTTAAACTGCAATAAAAGTTTATTAATTCGTTTTTTTTCAAAGAGCCATTGATATTACTATAAATAATAATGATGATGAGGTTTAAACAAAACCTTTATGCCCATGCACAACTCAAAAATAAACAAACATAAACTTATAAATGAAAAAAGTTGATCGATTTTTAAGCAGATTAGATTTTATCACCATAACCACTCGTGAATGTTGTTTGAATTTACATGCACAAGGTTACCATAAAAATGCAAGTTGTTTGCCCTTTATTGGCATCGTGATTCAAGTTTAAGTTTAATTGAAATGTCTTTTATTGTAAACTTAGTTCTTATTAATTTTGCTGTAAAAAATACACTGAAAAAGGGAATTGTAATTGTATTTTCAATAGTAAACTATTGGATTTCTAGTGACGGTAATCAATTTTTGAACCGCAAAATATTATTAAAGGGAGACAGCTGGAGAGCCACATATTTTTGGATGTTCCTTACCACTGAATTATACCATTTGAAATGTGTAAAATTGTTTTGTATTATAATCTAAAAAATTCAACGTAATGTTTCAGTTATTAGTGCTTTTAATATTAATCATTCATTTTATTCTAATCACTCATAATCCTCTATTGCTGTCTATTGCCAGTAAGCATGTTGAAAGCTCAGCAAAATGGCCAAGGCAACCTCTGCTGCCCTCTGCTGTTCACAAATAAGCAGTGCAGAGTCTGTACTATCACTGCATTGAATTTACAGTTTCATTTTATCACATTTAGCAGTCTAATCTAACACTATAACAGCATTCAATGTCTCTCATGCTCTCATTCTCAGGATTCAGTCAATTCTTATGTGTCTGAGCGCTGCGGCACAGTGAACCTGAACCTCCACGTGTGCCTGTTCACCGGAGAGAAGCATACAGACTCGCAGACTGAATCTGCCCGGGCTCTGAGTGATCTGGCACACGCTGGACATGGGCGCTTCATCTGGACCACAGACAGCGGTGAGATCAGTGTTTCTCTTAAGGCTGGTTTATACTTCTGCATTCAGTGATTGGTGTGACCCATGGCGCCTGCCTTGCGCATAGCTGTGCATTTATACTTCCGCATGCTATTTGTGTCGCTCTGCAATAACACTTCTGAAATGTTTGCTGGCAGTAGGTTTTTATTTTTCTCTGTTTTATGTTTCTTTGCGGGTGTTTTGTTACGCTTCTTTAATGTAAAAGTTGCTAAAACTCGCTCATTCAGAGGAGCAAACCTGCAGGCATGCAACAACTTTAATCAAAACTATCCCTTTAAATAGCTTAAAGGCCTTTTAAAGTGCTTTGAAATGTGCATTTTAATTCGATGTTTGACGTAGTTCTAACCGAATCATGAAGAGAAGGCGGAGCGTAGTGTAGCTCCTGCCCTTAAAAAAACAGCCAATATGCTTATTTCACGCGGGCGCCATTTTAAAGCATGAAAGCGAGGCTACGGTGGGAAGAAAACCAGAAGTATACCATCAGCGCTGTAAACATTGTACTACAAACCTCCAGCTGTTGCTGCGATTTCAGAATGCAGAAATGGTGTAAACATCACTTTAATATAAGTCTGTTCAGTTTAATTTAAACAATTAAAAGCATATTAGGAATCAAACAACGTCACTTTAAGAGTAATAGCTTAAGTGTCCTCCTAGACTTCAGTTCATGGCAGCAGGTAAACACCGTGGGGTCGCTTCCCTGCTTCAGCCTATGTGACCCGGTGAGAGATAAAACACTGCAGTCCTCTGTAGCACACCCCAGTGTTTTCTGTAATAGTGTTGTCCTGATACTGATGTTTTAAAAACGTCCATTTCCTGCTAACATTTAAGGGCATCCTCTGGGCATCCGCTGCGTCAAACATATGCTGGATAAGCTGGCGGTTCATTCCACTGTGGCGACCCCAGATTAATAAAGGGACTAAACTGAAACGAAAATGAATGGATGAATGAAAAAACCCAAACACCTCATGTGGATTTTCATTTTATCTAGTCATTTAGCAGATCAAATTTAGCAGATTTTTATAACACTGAGTCTTCAATCGCATACTTGTGCACTATTCTACGCCATTTTAAATAGTGTAAGTAGTGCATTCATACTGAAAACTAATAAGTGCACTTAATAATAAGTGCACTTTAATTATCTAGATGATGCACTTATTCAACTGTTAAAATGAAGGTTGGATTGTTAGACACTTCACGCATTCAACAGCTGCTTCTTGGCACTGATGTTGGATTACTTTATTTATTTTGGATAGTGAAAGCAAAATTGAAAGAGTGATTATAGCGCCTCCCGATGGTGAATGCGGTTGACCATATGGCAGGTATTATTTGGTTGTTTATTACTTGGCATCTGTCAAACGTCATCAGGGAAACAATTTGAATATCCGCTTAGTAAAAAACACATTAGTGTTCCATTTGGGATGACACTACAAACTTGTACTATGCTGTTGAGTGTCTAAGCGCATAGTGTATACTGTAGTGCGCCATTTGGGATGCAGATTTCGTCTCATTTCAGAGGCTGTCACTGTCTTCCAGAGGTCAAATTTTCATCTGTGCTCACATATATTGAGACTACCTTCATGACTGAATTGAAATACGCACTTTTTTGCACCAAAGTAACCCAGGACGCTGAAATATAATGGGTAAACTGCCAGTGGGCTGGTTATAGAGGCCAAAACAAAGACAGACGTTCCGGCACGTAATGCACATTTTCAAAGGAGAATAACAGACTTTAGCATTGTCTTTCAGATAAACTAGTATGTTCACTCAGCATGTTTCCTACATATCTGCAAGCATATTGTGGTATTTTATGCTTTAGAAGAGTCTGTAACTCATATACAGCATCTTTAAGTCAATTAGTTTCCTCAGATGGTTTGTGTTGTCTTATAGCTTATAGTTATTTCCCTGAGCTCTGGATCCGCTTCAGTCTCTCTCAGATGTTCAACACATGCCGCCTGATAATGTGAAGGCTTGTGTTTGTGGAAAACATGAGCTGGTGTTTGTCTGCAGGCATCCTGGAGAGTGATGACATCAGTGTCCTGATTGAAGAAATGCAGACGGCGGCTAATTATTATCAGAAGGTGAGTTCAGATCTGCTCCTTCTCTCTCAGATGATGAACTGTGAGTGACCTGTGTCCAGCACGACTCGATAGTGCAGGAGCAGGAGAAGAGGAGTCTGAAGAATACCTGCAAGGGATGATCAGGGGTCTTGTAAACAAAATATATAATAATAATAAAGATAACTCAACTTAAATTTGTAAGGCAACTGCACAACTTTTTTGAGTTGACTCAACTTTTAACCTCAAGTACTGCACTTGATTTAAATACTGCAGCTTAAATTCTGTTAGGTGCCTTACAATTTTAAGTTCAGTCAATGTTTTTATAGTGTTTACCTTTCTAAAAGTAAATGTATACCAGAATAAAATTACATTTATTTATTATTAATTATGGCTTATATGATTTAATGTGGGGAAGTCAATAAATTTAACTATATAGGGAGTGCAGAATTATTAGGCAAATGAGTATTTGGACCACATCATCCTCTTTATGCATGTTGTCTTACTCCAATCTGTATACAGTAGGCTCGAAAGCCTACTACCAATGAAGCATATTAGGTGATGTGCATCTCTGTAATGAGAAGGGGTGTGGTGTAATGACATCAACACCCTATATCAGGTGTGCAGAATTATTAGGCAACTTCCTTTCCTTTGGCAAAATGGGTCAAAAGAAGGACTTGACAGGCTTTGAAAGTCAAAAATATTGAGATATCTTGCAGAGGGATGCATCACTCTTAAAACTGCCAAGCTTCTGAAGCGTGATCATCGAACAATCAAACGTTTCATTCAAAATAGTCAACAGGGTCGCAAGAAGCGTGTGGAAAAACCAAGGGGCAAAATAACTGCCCATGAACTGAGAAAAGTCAAGCGTGCAGCTGCCAAGATGCCACCTGCCACCAGTTTTGCCATATTTCAGAGCTGCAACATCACTGGAGTGCCCAAAAGCACAAGGTGTGCAATACTCAGAGACATGGCCAGGGTAAGAAAGGCTGAAAAACCACCACCACTGAACAAGACACACAAGCTGAAACGTCAAGACTGGTCCAGGAAATATCTCAAGACTGATTTTTCTAAGGTTTTATGGACTGATGAAATGAGAGTGAGTCTTGATGGGCCAGATGGATGGGCCCGTGGCTGGATCGGTAAAGGGCAGAGAGCTCCAACGCCAGCAAGCTGGAGGTGGAGTACTGGTTTGGGCTGGTATCATCAAAGATGAGCTTGTGGGGCCTTTTCGGCTTGAGGATGGAGTCAAGCTCAACTCCCAGTCCTACTGCCAGTTTCTGGAAGACACTTTCTTCAAGCAGTGGTACATGAAGAAGTCTGCATCCTTCAAGAAAAACATGATTTTCATGCAGGATAATGCTCCATCATAGCGTCCAAGTACTCCACAGCGTGGCTGGCAAGAAAGGGTCAAAAAGAAGAAAAACTAATGACATGGCCTCCTTGTTCACCTGAACTGAACCCCATAGAGAACCTGTGGTCCATCATCAAATGTGAGATTTACAAGGAGGGAAAACAGTACACCTCTCTGAACAGTGTCTGGGAGGCTGTGGTTGCTGCTGCACGCAATGTTGATGGTGAACAGATCAAAACACTGACAGAATCCATGGATGGCAGGCTTTTGAGTGTCCTTGTAAAGAAAGGTGGCTATATTGGTCACTGGTTTGTTTTTGTTTTGTTTTTGAATGTCAGAAATGTATATTTGTGAATGTTGAGATGTTATACTGGTTTCACTGGTGAAAATAAATCATTGAAATGGGTATATATTTGTTTTTTGTTAAGTTGCCTAATAATTCTGCACAGTAATAGTCACCTGCACACACAGATATCATCCTAAAATAGCTAAAACAAACTTAAAAACTACTTCCAAAAATATTCAGCTTTGATATTAATGAGTTTTTTGGGTTCAGTGAGAACATGGTTGTTGTTCAATAATAAAATTAATCCTCAAAAATACAACTTGCCTAATAATTCTGCACTCCCTGTATATATGTTAATGTAAATATGTTTACTTATGGGACATTCACACCGGTGTCACATCCCCGGCTCATTCCTGCTGCACCAATCACCATCCTCCCTCACCATCTCGTTCCCACAGCTCCAATCAGCGCTCTCCCTGTCCAGCCACCTCTCACCACACCCGTCCACAATCAGTTTAGTGTTCCAGCAGAGATGGTCGATCGAGCTCTCTCCTCCCCAATGTTCAAAAACCCACAGTTAATCTACATTTTCTGTAACGGTTGAATGACGCTGACAACGGTGTTGAGGATCCAAATGCAGTTTAATATTAAAAGTCAGTATAGCAACGGTCATCGGGGGCAAACAGATTCATGCAGGTAATCAAAATCGTAGTCGTAAACAGGCAGAAGGTCAATAAGGCTGGTAGCAGGCACAGATAAACAAACAAGCAAGGCTGGGATCAAACACAAAAGACTAGAAAAGGAAACACGTTGTAAGGTCACTATACAGGGAACAATACTAAGCAAAGACTGCGCGAGTGTGCTGTTTATAAAGTGTGTGTAATCAGTCCAGAAGCAGCTTCAGCTGAGAGAGTCTAATCAGATGGTGACTTGGAGCAGGAGTGTGTGTGTGTGTGCTGCATGACTGGAATTGTAGTCCGTTAACAAGCAGATTTGTAGTTCATGGAATGTGTGTGTGTGTGTGTCAACCAGCAATCTCTGGCAGTAGATCGCTGGTGATCGTGACAGTTTCTTATCCATAGGTATCATGAGATATGATGTAACATCACCCTATTCCCGGCTCCACTAGGATCCTAGCTTTTTAATCAATGGCTGTATGTTTTCTGTTTTTACATATCTTAAAGGTCAAAAAGCATGTGCTTACAATCATGTGTTTGCATATGATCATGTTGTTTCCTTACTTTCTAAACGATTCTCCTTATGTATGCTGTTTTAGTGAGGGTTGTTTTTGTCTTGGACAATCCATATATTTATCTAAATGTATTGCATACGCTCTGTCTGCATGTTCTTACCTGGGCGCATGACCTGCTGTGCTTCAGTTATAAAGCCCTGCATGTCTGCGTGCTTCCTCTGCATTGCTTGAATGTGTGTATTTTAATAGTAATCTATATTTCAATAGTGGCAGATTATAGTGATTACATAATAAACATAAACAAGTCAAGTAAAGGGGGTCGAGCCTTCTCATTTATGGCTCCTAAACTCTGGAATATCCTTCCTGATAATGTCCGAGGCTCAGACACACTCTCGCAGTTCAACACTAGATTAAAGACCTATCTTTTTAGTAAAGCATACACTCAATACATCACATAGCGGTATGATGCATGAATGTGCTCCATGCATCTCGTTTATATACACTATGAACCGCAGCTATGCTAATTATTCTCTTTATTCTCTATTTCCACCTGGGGACACTCATCCTGAGGCCCCCAGAGACTATGCAGCGCCACGGATGCGATCCAAGACCCGTGACGAGACGATTCCAAGGTTCCATAATCCTGGACCAGGCCGTATCCTGAGCAGCTGCTTGGTGCTTGGCGAAGTAGCAAGCAAGAGACTGATTCCTGTGACCCTCCAAGGACAGACGAGCCTCGAGTTCTCCAGCCTCCGGCGCCTAGACTGCAGCTAGAGCTGCGCACCGATGGATTACTCTTCAGTGTTTGGACTCTCAGTAGTGAATATTAAACAACACTGAACTTCAATACTAATAACTGGACTGACACTGTTTCAATTTACTATAACCTTGTATGTGAAGCTGCTTTGACACAATCTACATTGTAAAAGCGCTATACAAATAAAGGTGAATTGAATTGAATTGAATTAATTCTCCTATAACAATCACCAGAATACTAATGACACTCACCTGCACCAGCAATCATCACTCAGTATTTAAACTCCCCGATTCCAGTCAGTCCTCAGCTTGAATTGAAGTCAGATGGTTCAACTCTCCTTCTTCCGTGGAAGTTTCTCCTACTCAAACTGTGAATAAGGGAAGTGACTGTTATTCTCTGATGACTGAGTGAAGATCCTTGTTTACATTATGAACTGTTTACAAGACTGATCACTATCCGTGAATATCACTTACCTGCTTCCTCCTGCTGAGCAATCCACATTGTTTTGAGTAAATTGACTTAAAGAGATAACCCTCCTCTCCATTCTTTGCCAAACTCAAACCCCAGTCAGCGCCGATTCACTTCCTAAGTTTGACACCGTCCAAGGTGAGCAGCTTAGCGAACCAGTTATGCCAGAAAAAACGTTTCCATAACGTAGGAGATTATTATGGAAACCAGAAACCATGGTCTATCTAAGTTTTTAATTCGTGTTCTCCTGCAGAGCTGTGAGTTGGTGGACTCTCTGATGCAGAAGAGCTCCAGAGGAGGTCCAGGAGTGAGCAACTCTTCATCTATCAGACCCCAGACCTCCACCCCAAAAACCAAACTGCCTTCACCTCGACCCACAACCCTCAGCCTGGCTAGACAGGTCAGACTCCGCACAGTCAAACATCACACATCTGATCTGCACAGGGTCGTACAATAAAATCAGCGTGACATCTAAATTTTCACAGTGTTTAATTTGCAAGCTGGCGACACGGTGGCTCTGTGGTAATCACTGTGGCCTCACAACAAGAAGGTTGCTGGTTTAATCCTCGGCAGGGTCACTTGGCGTTTCTATCTGGAGTTTGCATGTTCTCCCCCATGTTTGTGCGGGTTTCCTCAAGGTGCTCCAGTTTCCCCCATAAGTCCAAAAACATGCGCTATAGTTGAATTGGGTAAGCTAAATTGACTTTAGTGTATGAGTGTGTGTGAATGAATGTGTATGGATGTTTCCCAGTACTTGGTTGCAGCTGGAAGGGCATTCACTGTGTAAAACATATGCTGAAACAGTTCATTCCGCTGTGGCGACCCCTGATAAATAAGGAAAATTAATGAATGTATTTTTCTAGCTTACATGAAAGGGGTCTGGATGCAGACCTGGTGCAGCGCAATCTGAGTTGCATCCAATGCTTTTTACCCCTAACCTTACCCCTCACAGTGACATCATCAGCTCCATTGAGTGCATTGTGTCTGACATTGCATCACTGAGATATGCAGTCTCAGCTTGCATCATCAAGGCTGCATTCAGATACTATTGGCTCACATTGTTATTCTTAAGGTGAATACTTAATGCGAGCAAGTTAATCCACTAATAATGGATTAAAAATGGATTAATGAGTGGAAAGTTAATCTACTAATTATTTTTAGTAAAGTTCAATTAAAGCCAAAAAAAAAAAACCACTAGCCAAAAACATGCTGGATAAGTTGGCGGTTCATTCCGCTGTGGCGACCCTAGATTAAAAAAGGGACTAAGCCGACAGGAAAAATGAATGAATGAATAAACAGGGGTAAGGACAATTAAGAATAATGATATTAGTTAAAAATATCACCGGAAGGGACGTGGTGGTGGGGAAAAAATTGGGTGGAAGAGAGAAAAAAAAAGAGTGGTAGAAAAAAAATGGGTGGGAGGAAAATATATATATTTTTAAGTTTTTGCGTTCCCACACAAAAATATTTTGCTCTGTGATAAACTGATCCCAGATCAGCTTCTGTACACGCCATTTAAAGAGGAGCAAAAGTGCAGGACACTTCGATATTCGGGTGTGTGTTTAAACAGACAAATACTCTTAATAATATGTAAACATGTTCGTCCTGCGTGTTTTATTTTAAACACAACTCATTTTCTCATAAATGAGCACAAACAGTTACTAAAGTAATCAAATGCTTTCATTATATATCTGTGCATTCTTACAGTGACACCGCTGTTATCATACAAAAAAATGAAAGATTCATCTGCTGCTCTTCACTTGTTTGGGAACAAAGGTGTCACTTTAAATGGTGTGTACAGAAGCTGATCTGGGATCAGTTTTTCATACGGAGCACGTATACATCTGATACAGTGGTTGCATACAGTATGAAGGGTGATGACCGACACACAGCTTTAATGGAAAGAAAGTGATTGCAGACATTTTTTATTAATTTCAGTGAGCTTTTAAGATTAAAAAATACATGAGAAATATGGGAAAATACGTAATGATAGGATGGGAGTGGGATAGAATGGTAAAATACGGGAGAATCCCGGCAAAAACGGGGTTGACATGCATGAAGTAAAAAGGAAGTGTTTGTGGAAAAACGCAAAAACTTAAAAATATATATTTTTCTCCCACCCAATGTTTTCCCCACCACCATGCCCCTTTCGGGTCTCCATAGTTTCCAGCAGAATTCAGGAATGATTAATGTTTTTTTACGTGCGTGATTTGTAGGTTAAATGGATGGGATGTGTATATTGTTCCACCATTATTAAAATTGAATTATGGCTGATCTGTATATTTGAGTACTCAATATTCATAGCTTTGATGCTTGTTTTGTTGATGTTGTTGTGATTTGAACAGGAGCGTGGACAGAAGAGCAGACCGAACAGCTCCAAAGCAGAAACCCCAGCAGGTGTGTGAATTATCAGCATCCAGACTCTCATTATTAGAGCTCTTTCCACCAAATGCTCTCTATCTGCCGTCCAAACTCTTACTTTGGATCCACACTCTGCGTATGAATTGGCTTTGCTTTATATGCAACACAGGCTCATTGTGAAAACATACCCCTTTATACATTTCTGGAGAATGTGAATTATGTAGCCAGAGCTACATATGGCTGCATTTCGTCTTCAAAGAGCCCCTATTATACATTAAAAAGGGTCATATTTTGGTTTGGGGGATCTCCAACAGCAGGCTGATCTGCATGCATGGTCAAAAAACACTTTCATTGTCTTATAATTTGCATTTATTTTTACCTCATTATCCCAGCGACTCCTATATGAATTGTTCAGTGATTCATTTGTTCCAAAAACCCGTCTTAGCGCGATGCTAAACTGCGCTGATTAGACCGATGACCCAGTCTGTTGCGATTGGTTGACATCGTTCAGCGTGAGAGAATGCCCACCACGGCTTATCAATATTGAAGTAGTCATAGTGTGTGCATGAACATATCTGCCAACACTCGTTTTTCCCGGGAGTCGCCCGTATTTCAGACACCTCACCCCCGAAACTAACCCCCCGGTCTCCCAGCATATCACTCTATTCTTAACCAGAAGTAAAAACAGCGACACACATTCAGTATTAATGCTCTCAGCGGCAAAAGCTGAACCATTATGAAACAGGACCGCCGTACGTGTGTAGGAGAGCTGATGTAGCCATAGCAACGACAAACAGCAGTGAAACGCAAGCTCACAAACGCATTTTAATCCGTAAACAAAGCGACACGCGTCGCGTTTACAACGTGCTTTTAGGCGCGATATAAGAATACAAGTTAACCAGATACACTACAAGCTGTTAAAAGTTACAAAACACAATTAAATGCATCATTTACAACCTAGAGAAAACAATGAGGCAGCTGTTTTAATCACACTTACTCACACTTGTTGGATAGCAGGCCAGATTCACCATCAGGCCACCGGGAAATGTCCCGGTGCTCCCTATGCCCAGTCCATCCCTGCATACATCAATAGCGTTTTCTGATTCTTTCCTTTAACAAACGGTCGATGAATCCTCCGCTGTAAGCGTGTAGATTTCAGAAGCACTCCTCAGAGGGAACACAGCACAAGGCAGGGATATAATGCTGAGGTATTTCTGCAGAAATAAACCTTAACCACTGTCTCTTCACAGTCTCATCTCTGGTTCATCTGCACACTTCCTATAATATCCAGTCGAGCACAGTGCTCTTCTCTGTGTTGCCAGATGTAGCTGACTGATTCCAGTCCAAACCCTATCCAAAAAAGGTTTTTACCTGCACAATCAAATTCAAAACCGCCCAATCTGGCAACCTTTGCTCGCCGCTGTTGTTTGTGGGCGGGGTTGGGGGTTTCGAATCTTCCCGGGTCTGCGTGTGCACAAATGGGCGTGGCTTAAGTTTCGTATTCACGTCATGCTGAAACGGCTAAAGACTCACAAACATGGCGATTCGTTTGAGGAACTATGAGTCAACTCTTTTATGGATGAATCAATAGTTTTAAACACTGTGCACTTTCAGATTTAAGCCTCAGCTGGACATTTCACTTCACTTAGAGCTGTGTTACACACTGCATAAAGATCATTTTCAAAAACCCATAATAGGGGCTCTTTAAAACGAGCGCTGTGGGGCGGTATAGCACTGACAGTGTCTGTTTCTTTTTGCACTACCAGATGACCGCTTACCTCCATGTGGACAGCTTTTTCGCTGTTACAAGTTTGCCTAGTGGAGTTGACCTTGTCGACAGGGTTAGAGTCTGACAAAGAACGATGCCAGAAAGCAAGTAAAGCAAAAACAAAAGGCGAAAATAAAATAAACACACAAATAACAGGGTGAGAACGTGGTAAGATCTGAAAACATAGTAAAAATCAAGCTGCCATGAGGGATTTTCTTCTGTATTGCTTTTGAAAACACTGTTGGTTGGGTTTAGGGATAGAGGAGGGTGGGGTAATTGGTTGGTTAATTGATCAGTCAGTCAGTCGACAGCAAAATAAAATTGGCAAAAAAAACACCTCTTAAGACGTATTTCGCGATCTTCATAAATTTATATAGGGGTACTTATAGATAATGAGCCTGGGTTTTTTTATTCCTCCAAGTTACACGAGATTATAAGACATATCAGTTGCTGCATTTGAATCTTTAATGGTGCTTTCATGGTGTTTTCACTTTCAGTAATATTTTTATTTTTTTATTTTTGTGTGTGTGTAGTTCACTCAAAGTCTGCTCAGAGGAGAGTCAGCGTGTCTCAGTCTGTCTTCTTCATGGAGGACGGACACTTGGGTTAGCGTGAATGGATCACTCAGGAACATACACAAAAACTCAAATACTGCTACTAATTGTGTTTTAAAGCACCGATTATCTGATCTAGGGGTTGTCTTCAAGAGATATCCGAAACCGAAGAGTGTGCGCAAGTCTATCGCCAGCATCAAACTGCCCAAACGTGAAGGCATCTGCTCAACTAAACAGGTACATACTGTAACACTAATGCCGAGTTCAGACTGCATGATTTTCAAAGTAGTCGTGTCACAGATGTTTTCACACTGCATGATTATCTGGGCTAGCGTTTTGTCGCTGCTTTGTTTAAATCCATTTCACACTGCATGATTTGAGTTGCCGACAGCTCCAGATATTCAGCACGCCAAATATCTCCCGGGCATCGGCGACTCATCGGCGATTCTCTCAGATCGCGTCTTTGATAGTTCATATTGTGTAACTGTCACTCGCGTGCACGAGCACCGATTTACCTGTGATTTCAGGCATTTGTCGGCGATTTCTCAAAACCTGTCGGCGAGTCAAAATCGGGGCTAAAATCATGCAGTCTGAACTAGGCATAAGGTACTGTAGATGTACATAAACCTCTAACTGTATGTCTAAACTGGTCTCTATAACCAGCCCACTGCCAATTTACCCAATTATATTTCAGCACCCCGGAAATGAGATGCAGATTCAGAGTTAAAAAATGCACATTAGATAGCAAATAATATCAATATTACAAACGTAAACATTAGCTGAGCAGTTTATGTCAAGTCCAAACTTAACATAAACTGCTAAATTATCCTTTAATTCTGATTGACTGATTGAAATGTTCCATGTCCTACTTGGTAACATCACACTAACCAAAAAGGGACCATATTTAGAATAACAATCCCTAATGATCATGTTTTTTTTTTTTCTAATTTATTTAAAATTTTAAGCTATATCCCAGCTATAAAAGCTATATTACGTTCTATAATGTTCCTTAAAAATATTTGCATGTAACTTGATTAAAACATTCAGTAACAAGATTAACATTCTTTGTTACGTTTATAGAAAAACAATCTTCGAACATTATTGTAATGTAAATGGAATGTTGTAATAATGTTTAAATTAACATTTTGAGAATATTAAAGAGCCCCTATTATGCAGTTAAAAAGGTCATATTTTGGTCCAACAGCAGGCTAATATGCATGCAAGGTCAAAAAATACTTTCATTGTCTTATAATTTTCATTTATTTTTACCTAATTATCCCAGCGACTCCCATATGATTCGTTTAGTGATTCATTTGTTCCCAAAATTTGTTCCCAGTCTATTGCGATTAGTCGACTACATTCATTGTAAGACAGAGAGAAATGCCCACCATGGCTTATTAGCATTGTTGATGTAGTCAGAGTGCAGAGTGTATGTGTGAGCCCAATGCGGGAGTGTGTTAAAGCAATGCAGTTAAACACCAGCATATTGCTCTATTCTTAACCATGACACACATTCAGTATTAATCCACACAGCGGCAAAAGATGAACTATTTTGAAACTTGACATGTGTAGGAACAGCTGATGATGGCCATAGCAATGGCAAATGGCAGTGGATCGCGAACTTACAAACGCATTTAAATCCGTAAACAAAGTGTTACGTGTCACGTGTTCAGTGTCGCTTTAGATGCGATATGAGAATATAAAGAGTTGACCAGATACAGTACAAGCTGCGTGGAGCGGTCACAAGTAACAAAACACAATTAAATACATAATATGCAAGCTAGAGAAAACAAGGAGGCAGCCATTTTAATCACATTTACTTACACTTGTGATATGGAGGAAGAAACTGGTCCGTGAACTGTGAACTGTAAAGTTCCTGTCAAGCTCTGACAAAGTCCCATACATCAGTAAACTTTTCTGATCCTTCCTTTAACAAACGGCTGATAAATCCCCTGTTGTAAGCGTGTAAATTCCAGAAGCACTCATCAGAAAAATGACAGGAACACAGCAAAAGGCTGGGGCTATACTGTAATGCTGAGGTATTTTTGCAAAAATAAACTACAACCACTGACTCTTCACAGCCTCATCTTTGGGTAGAGAAAATAACATTAACTTTCCCTCACACTTCAGAGCACAACGTCTTCTCGACATGATTCAACCAGGATCTGCTACAGTGTTTGTCTTCTTCTTTTTCTTAAGCGTTTAAGGGGGTTTTAATTTTCCTGGGTCACAGCTAAAGACTTGTTATCGTGGCGATTCCTTTATAGATGAATCAATAGTTTTAAACACAGCGCACCTTCAGATTTACGCCTTAGCTGGATATTTCACCTCTTTTACACACTGCAGGTCATTGTCAAAAACGTAATATAGCATGAAACTTCTCATAACCAAACAATAACGTTGATACAGCATCTAAAAAAACAAAACTAACTAGGTTAAGTTATGGTAATTTGGCAAGTAATTGTATAACAGTGGTTCTGTAAATAATAAAAAAATATTGCTTAAGGGGGCTAATAATCTTGACCTTAAAATGTTTTTTAACAAATCAATAAATGATTTCATTCTAGCCGAAATAAAACAAATAAGACTTTCTCCAGAAGAAAAAATCCGATCACACTTTATTTCGATGGTCCATTTGAGTATCAGTAGACTGTCTACTTAATATCTGTTGATACAGACATTCAACAGACATTTAACTGACTGTAAGAAACTTTGCAAGTACATTTTACACTAACCCCAACCTAACGGTCTGCTTATAATGTCATGAGAATTAGTTTACATGTAACTTAAATTTAACAAACGGACCATCAAAATAAAGTGTGACCAAAAATCCTTGCTCTGTTAAACATCATTTAGTAAATATTTGGGGGAAAGAAAAATCACAGGACTAATAATAGTGACTTCAACTGTATAATGTAGAATAAAATATAACAAATGTGTCTGTTGTATGTGGTTTGAGTGGCTGAAACGGTTTGGCATCAGGAATCTGCATCTGGATCTTCATCGGCTGCTGTCTGGTCCCGAATGCTGCCATCAGGACACACTGGTGCCGTCCGTCCAGAGGAGAGTGTCTGCGAAGTACTGTGCCATATTCCCCAGCGTCCAGATCAATGTGAGCTCAGTGCTGACGCAGACAGCTTGTATATAAAGGGATAGTTCACCCAAAAATTAAGATTTAGTGGTCGATCACACTGAATACACTGTTCTGTTTTCAGAATGGGAGAATGTGAAAAAAATAGAGATTTTTTATTTGTTGACAATAATAAAAGAAGTGTGCTGTGCTTTTTATGTTGCTAGGCAACCACTGCATCGGCTTATAGACTGTAAAAGATGTGGATGTAGTATTCGTGACGTCACTCATAGGTTTCTGAAGAGCGCAAAAGAAGCTACAAGTGGGCGTGGCCAACCAGCGCCATTTTGTTTGCATGTCACTGCTCCAACCGGGGGTAACCAAATAAGGCAAAGAGGCGAAGCATACAGACGCCTGCTTGCGTTTTGCGTAGACAGGCTTTTCTTTGGGAGAAACACTTAATACTTTATTACCTGCAACTCGTTTGTGTTCTGACCACATGTGCTTGGTTGTACACTATCAATAAAGTGTTTAGTCTTTTAAAAACGCTGTAATACATTGAGCCACTAAACATTGTTCTTATGACATTTTTCTACTGGAGGAAAATGCAATTTAATTAACACTTCAAATCTAGTCTGTGTTAGTAAATGCAGGGCTATTAATGAAATCAAGGCAAAACACTGTTTGACAGGGGTGTCCAAACTCAGTCCTGGAGGGCCGGTGTGCTGCAGATTTTAGCTCCAACTTGCCTCAGCACACCTGCAAGGATGTTTCTAGAAAGCCTAGTAAGAGCTTGATTAGCTAGCCCAGGTGTGTCTGATTGGGGTTGGAACTAAACTTTGCAGGACACCGGCCCTCCAGGACCGAGCTTGGACATCCCTGCTGTATCACAACGTTTCAGACGACTGCTCTAGAGCCTACAGCTAATAAATCTGGCCGATTCCGGAGTGCATTACAGTTCTAAAGAACATTATAAATGATAAATTATCTTAAATTAAACAAATACATTTGTAGAGATGGTATATATGGATATAATTTCACTCACCTGGGAAATGGAGGCCATGTGAATGGTTTGTGAGCATAATTAAGTGCACAGCATGCTATATTATCTGATAATTGTAAGAAATAATTCCAAAAGACTGTAAAGCCACTTAAAACAAAACAAAAATACGACATAAATGCTAAGTTCAGCGACTAATCAGCTGGAATCAGCTGAAGTGAAGTGATGGCGACCAGCAAGACCTAGCTGTCACTCAAGTGGCCACGCCCTTAATTATGCAGACCTAATATAACTTAATATAAAAATTCACCCCCGTCACAGGTGTCATGAAGGGTAATATTAGCTTTATGAACCAAAATCGCTCTTTGTACTGCTCTTTGTAAAGTTGTAAAGTTGCTGTAATGTTGGCCATTTTAGCATTGGGCCATTAGAAATGTGCTCTATTATGGAGCCAGGACTAGTGGAATTTCGATGAATTGCAGTTTCAGTTACTTCCACATTAGCTTCACGAGGGACAGCAGGAGGTTGTCGATTGAATCAGCTGCATATTGTGCGCGAACACTGCTGTTGATATTGTTATAATTGTAATAGTGAATAATACTGTCGTATTCACGATTTGTGAAGTCAAACAGCTCCGGATAATTATTTCCCATTCTTAGTAGAAAAACAGCCAAGCAATATTGCCCTGGCAACTTTTTCCAAAAAGTTTCCCTATGTATCATCAGCATGATGTGTGTGTTGATGGCAGGGGGCTGTGAAACATCTTCACCTGAGTCCAGCTGAGCTGAAGCAGTACATCAGTCAGACGGAGACGCTGATGCTGCGCTACTACCAGAGACTGCAGTGGCTACTGACCGGTACAGTTGACATTCGAGGAAATAACTGTAAAACATGACTGACACTTTTGTAAAGCCTGGTTTATACGGTGAGTGATCGTTGCAACCCATGGCGCATGCAATACGCGCTGTTGTTCATTTATACTTCCTTGCGCTTCATGTGTTGCTCTGTAATAACACTTCCGAAACACTAGCTGGCAGTAGGTGTTTATGTTCCTCTGTGTCGAGTTTCTTCACTGATGTTTTGTTTTTTCTGAACACTACCTTAATGTACAAGTAGCTCAAACTCGCTCATTTTGAGGCGGTAACAGGCGGACAGGCAACAACTTTAATAACAGGGTAAACACAAAACAAAAGTTTTCATCTAGAGCTCTGTCACGGTACTCGACACTTGTAAACACTTGCTCAATCGGGCTCACGTAGCTCTCACCCCCCGCCCACACTTGTCAGCGTGACCAAGTCGACCAATCACAGAGCTTGTGCTACATGTTGTTTCGTGTTGTGCTACATTTTTCAGTGGTGCTTGTCAGCCACGGCGACCATGCGCAGGCTGCGCCGGGGCATACTTGTGCACTCCACGCAGAAGTATTAATCAGCCTTAAGGGTAAGGTGATTGGAACTGAGCTTGTGGCTAAACTACTAGAAAGTTTCTTTCCACAAACTGTTAAAGCCCTCAATTCTAATCATCTTACTCTCTACTCTCAAATACTGTCCACAATCGCAGCTCCCAAAACCTAGACCACCTCTACTCCACACCACACCACACAAAAACCTCAAGGCATTTAGTCAATCTGAGCGTGCCTCACACAGGTAAGTGGGCTTGACAAACCACCAGCAGAAAACATGCTCTTTCACATAATGTGTATTTATATAGCGCATTTATAGTGTATGGCCATACACCCAAAGCGCTTCACAATCATGAGGGGGTCTCTCCACACCACCAACAGTGTGCAGCATCTACATGGATGATGCAACGGCAGCCACAGGACAACAGCGCTAGTGTGATCACCACACACCAGCTATAGGAGGAGAGGAGAGACAGTAATACAGCCAATTCAGTGCAGGGGGATGATTGGTAGGCCATGATTGTTAAGGGCCGAGAGGGACTTTGGCCAGGACACGGGGGTTACACCCCTACTCTTTATGAGAAGTGACATGGGATTTTTAATGACCACAGAGAGTCAGGGCCTTTCATCTCTCTGACACTTTCCCAGACACTTGCATGACTATCTGGGGTAGTGTTCTGTCACTGCTTTGTTTCCACTGCAAGATGGATCGGCGACAGGGAGTTTCACACTGCATGACTTTAAAATAGGAAGAATCGCTGACAACTTTGTCCAAACTACGTCTCACACCCAAAAACACGTAGTATATCTTTTGATATTAACTATAACGAGAAAGAAGCCTTTAATGGGGTGGAAAATGTCTATATTTGCTCACCTGGCTTTGAAGGGAATTAGCAATTTCTCCTCAACTTTTTTATTTTTTGACCGGGTTGGGTTGTGATATTGCTCACATGACATGCGGGGGCTTCTGCCAAATTTACACTAATTTTCCCTCCATTTCTTGGGTCCGAATAAACTGAAAATGAGCTTTTAACTTCTCCCTCAACCTCCCGCTGGCCTGCAGGTACCCACACTAGTGAATGCTGCTCTTTCATTAGCTGTAGGCGATCGCCAATGTTATTTTCAGTCAAAACTCATTTCACACGGCATGATTTGAATCGCCAACAGCTCCAGATATTCAGCACACCAGATATCTCCCGTGCATCGGCAACTCATCTGCGATTCTCTCAGATCGTGTCTTTTATATTGTGTGATTGTCACTCGCGTGCACGAGCACCGATTTGCCTGTGATTTCAGGCATTTGTCGCCGATTTCTCAAAACCTGTCGGCGAGTCAAAATCGGGGCTAAAATCATGCAGTCTGAACTCGGCATTACCTGCAGTAAGATGTCTGTCAAAAATGGTCAAGCTGGTTAGTAATAAGTGAAGCTGTTGATGCTGTTTGTGGAGATTATTATGATCCTTTGCTGAGATTTTGAGAGATTTAGGTCATGTCTACACATACATGGGCATTTTTATAAACAGAGTTTCCCCGCCTTTTTAAAAAACATCATTGTCAACAAGAAAACACAAAAGCGCACTGTAGTTAAGGCCACGCTGAACCAACAGATGGCGAGAAAGGCCATTTATGTTGGGATCACACCAAATGCGGAATTAAGTATTTGCATGAGTAAATTGCTTACCAGTCAGTGCAAATGAGAACAGAGGCAGATGACTGTCCTGCAGTGTGAATGATGCAGGATACACAATAATTTGGTCACAAATGTGTGGAATTTGCTTCAATTGTGTCTTTCAGATTTGGTGTGATACAATCATTTTGGCCAATGGGAAAGGAGAAGACAGTGAGTCCACATGACCAGAATGTTCCCAGAGTATCTGAAAGTCTTCATCCTGGCTGGAGTTTTCAGAAAGTTTCAGTTTGTCACCCGATACTGCGTTTTCATTTGGACAAACAGCCAAAGCACGTAGAAAAAACAGCAGTTGAAAATGCCCATGTTGGACAGGGCCTTGATGTATTTAATCCAGATGATTTCATCTAAGGCTGTAACTAAGTCAATTGTAGTAATGTACAACAACACTGGATGTTTATAGTGTGCAGGTTGAAAGATCTCTGTTTTGTAAGAGATCTCAATTCTTCCCCTTGTCTCTATCTGTGGTCAGGCAGCAGGTGTATGTTTGGGTCGGTTCTGGAGAAGGAGGTCTGCCTTCTGTTGGATGTGTCTGGGTCGATGGCCTCCTGCTTCCCTGAGCTCCAGAAGGGACTGATGGTACTGATCTGGGATCAGCTGCATGCCAACGGTGTGAGGTGAATTCTCCTCTAACTAGAAGAAAATAACATTTTACACATGGTATAAAGATGAACCTTCATATATCCAATCACAAGTGGTCAACACTTAATGCAGATGTCTACAGGATGTACCCAAGACCCCCTCTTCTCTCCCCCACCTCACCACACGACAACCCTAAAACATTATTAATTCTGAGTGACACTTTAACTGACTCTTGCACAGGTTTTTGCACATTTGCACCAGACACGTTCCTACAATCACTCACATTGTGCATTTGTGAAATGAGCTTTACATAGGTGAGTGGGCTTGACAGACCACCTGTAGTAACACTCCCAGCCGCCTTTTTCACTCTAGCTCTTAATTCTGTGAGCACTAACAGTTCCTCTGTATAATTAACACTTGTTGTGTGTATTGCTTCATCTTGTTGAATCTCTGAATGCCTCCTCAGTTGTAAGTCACTTTGGACAAAAGCGTCTGCTAAATGATTAAAAGGAATGTAAATGTATGCAACATGTAAATGTGTCAAGCAATCATTTGATCTGACAGCTTTTGGAGTGTAAACATAAGGGGTGCTAAGGCCCGAATGATTTTCGATTACGTTTATCATCAGCGTTTTTCGAGACATTTTTCTGCATTCAAACTCAGAGTTGCACAACGCAGAGTGCAAGTGCAAAATTACGTCCTGACATTAGATGGCGCTTAATGAACTCGCAAGTCATGAAAGAAAAGTGAAATGAAACTCACCATCAAATGCTATTTGCTGCTCTCCACTCCTACTGACATTACTGTAGCTGCTGTTGGGTTTATCACACATGGTGTTCAGACACCAGGGCTTAATTTGTGTCGAAACACGCCGAATCCTGCACCTCTGAAATCTGATCCGGCACCTCATTTTACTGACCCCCCTCCTCAACCGCCCTCCTCCCTCATCCGCTGTTCACTTTCACTTTCTTCTGCAACTCCCCATCCCTCTTCACCTTTGTCCACACCCGCCCCGCTCTTCACTTTCGTCCGCAACACCTTTCCGTTCTCTGTTAACACGCCGGATCCGTTCCCCCGATCTGTTCAATCTGTTCCCCGACCTTGCAATTCACAAATTAAGCACTGTCAGACACCAATGAAAAAGCAGCTCCACATTCATCTCACCTCGTTGCAGAATCTTTTTCATTGAAAGAAAGTGAAACTGGGAACTGTTTTGCACTAATGGCCCGTTTCCACCGAGTGGTACACTACGATTTGGTTTGATTTGGTATGCTTTTATGGCCGTTTCCACTGTCAAAAGGTACCTAAAAGTCAAACTGTACTGTACCACTTTTTAGGTACTCCTTGCAAAGGGTACCAAGCACAACAAAAGGGTACCAAAAGACACTGACTGTGGGCTATATGCTGCGTGTTGTCCCCAAATAAAGACTAAATGTATGCTGTTTGTAGTGTTTCTGTAATTGGTAACATATCGGAAACTGTAAGGGGCTGTATGTGTTCATATATGCTGCATCTGTTTATTTATTTTATGCAATCGCAGACGTTACAGCAGGCTATTTTGCACCTGGAGGACACCCACATGAACACAGAGAGAACATGCAAATCTACACATACATGCCAACTGACCTAGCTGAGGCTCGAAACAGCGACCTTCTCACTGTGAGGCGACTGCTACACACCGTGCCACTACACCCGACATAAAAACAATCGAAAATAAAAATGTTTTACCCTTTTTATGACCCTGGTATTGTGGTCCAGGGTCCCGTTTGATTTGGACCGACAGTCTGAACAAGGTGGCATAAACAGAAATCTAATGCCCAACAACAAATGTAACGTACCGTAATCTGCAATGACAGATATGTGTGTGTTGGTCAGGTTTAATATGCTGGCATTCTCTGGAGGGCTGTGTATGTGGCGTCCGTCTCTGGTCCAGTCGTCTGAGGATCAGTGTCTTCAGGCAGTGCAGTGGTTGAGTCAGATCAACACACATGGCTCTTCATCCACGCTGACAGCACTGCAGGTACTCACATCTAAACCCGTTATTACACCTCTTTCTGGAAATACAGATTCAGAAGACCCACAGCGGTAGTAAGTGTGCGTGTGTGTAATCTGTGGTCCAGACTGGCTGTGGGCTGGCAGATGGTGTCGGTGTGTATCTGGTCAGTGACGGGCGCAGTGACTGCAGCCACAGTTTGATTCTGACAGAGATGGAGACTCTGAGAAGAGAGAAGAGCTTTACCGTCCACACCATCGCACTCAACTGCCCAGACAGGTACACACACTTAGTATACACTGCCATATCACCCTGACCGGTTGAGCCTAGTCAGTTCCCGCACAGGAGATTACCTGAGAAAACTAGGCAGATGTAATTGAGGCCAGAAGGGGGCGCTAATTCTGTGTCCTGAGGTTCCAGTAAAGTATCTGGGTTTCCATCAATTCAGTTCACCTTTATTTCTATAGCGCTTTTACAATGTAGATTGTGTCAAAGCAGCTTCACATAGAAGATTATAGTAGATTGAAACAGTGTCAGTCCAGTTTTCAGAGTTGAAGTTCAGTTTAGCTCAGTTCAGTGTTGTTTAATATTCACTACTGAGAGTCCAAACACTGAAGAGTAATCCATCGATGCGCAGCTCTACAAGTCCCGAACCATGCAAGCCAGTGGCGAGGAAAAAACTTCACCAATTGGCGAAAGCGAAGAATTAAAAACCCTCGAGAGAAACCAGGCTCAGTAGGGCATGAGCATTTCTCCTATGGCCAGACGTCTTGTGTAGAGCTGCAGTCTAGGCGCCGGAGGCTGGAGAACGCTGGACGTCAGCGAGACTCGTCTATCCTTGGAGCTTCACAGGAATCAGTCTCATGCTGTCGACTCCTCCATGCACCACAGCAGCTGGTCAGGATACGGCCTGGTCCAGGATTATGGAACCTTGGGATCGTCTCGTCGCGGGTCTTGGATCACATCAGTAGCGCTGCATAGTGTCTGGGGGCCTCGGGATGAGTGTCCACAGGTGGAAATAGAGATTAAAGAGAAGAATTAGCATAGCTGCTGTTCATAGTGTATATAAACGAGATGCGTGGAGCACATTCATGCATCATACGGCTATGTGATGTATTAAGTGTATGCTTTACTAAAGAGATCGGTCTTTAATCTAGTGTTGAACTGTGAGAGTGTGTCTGAGCCTCGGACATTATAAGGAAGGCTATTCCAGACAAACACAGAACACCCAAACACTGCAGTGCTTTCTAATTTTTTCCAGAAATAAAACTTGTATCAGAGCTGCAGCAGTGTTTTGTCAGCTTGTCTTCCTCTGAGAAAACGATTGAGGGTCGGCTAGCAACTTACAACCTGCGAAAACATTGTGGTTGCAAAAGGTTGAGGACCACTGCTCTAGTGGCTAATTTAGCCTTTTTGATGGATAGACCCTGCCTCTTTGACTCCACTTTTTTATAATAAAACTGCATATAATAAAACTGCACCTCCTTTATCATTCCCAGCTAAAACATTTTTAAAACAGTTTGTTCATTTAAGTCTTAGCACTGAAAGTATGTGGCAGTATGTGTAATGGGATGGGATATTTTCTTGAACAGGTCATGCAGTGATTTCCTGAAGTGTCTGGCCCGTAAAACAGGAGGACGTTTCCATCAGGCTCCTGAAAGCACAGATTCAGATCTTATCAGAGAACAGCTGTTGGACCCGAGCAGAGAAGTATGTACATGTCTCTGAGGGCGTACTCACACTATGCTATCCGAACCATGCTCTGGCCCGTTTCCCGGATAATTTTAGAAGTGTGAGTGCGCTGAACCGGGCTCAGGCACGGTTCAGTTAGCCGGCCCTGGCCCGGTTGGAAGAGGTGTGCCTGAGCGTGGTTCACTTGGGTTTTGGTGCGGTACGCTTGAAGTGTGAGTGCAAAGTGCACCTGAGCCCGAAACTGAAGAGGAGACGTAACTTTTGGGGACTGTTTCATATGAATTTATTAATCATTCTTACTGTTTAATGAACGCAAACTGTCATAGATTATTAAAAACGCAAACCCCTCACTGCACGACAGCTGCGCCTTTATGATTGTTTATGAGCGTCAGCAGTGGCTGATCTCTATGGTGGAATATTTGACTGTGTGTCACTGCATATCAAACCACTAAAACCATATAATCATATCTCCACTGAAATCTCTGAGAGCGCTTCTCTTACACTGAATAGCGCATCATCCATGATGTAAGTATACTCAGGCCCGAATGCAATGAGAGTGTGGGCCGTCTGAGGAGAAGGAAGAGGGGACAAGCGTGCTTTGGCCCGGTTAAAGGGAACTGTACATAGTGTGAGTACACCCTGAGTCTTAAACTGTTCACTTAAACCTTTTTTGAATCCATTTAGTCAGTTTCTGGTGGGGTCACTTGGTCAGATTAGACCAGGGGTGCTCAAACTTTTTCTCACGAAGGGCCAAAAGCAAACATGATTGAGGCTAGTGGGCTGAAGGTAAATGTAGTTACCATGGGTAATTTCCTAATTTATTTAATAATATTAAAAAAATAAGTAGAAAATATTGCTTATATTAACTAATACAGCATTTTTTACATTACATAATGAACTTATTACACTCTCAGAAATAAAGGCACACAAGTTGTCACTGGAGTGGTACCTTTTCTAAAGGTACACATTTGTATCTAATGGGTCCATATTAATACCTCAAGGGTACATATTAGTACCTAAAAAGTACAAAAGTGTTCCTCTAAAAATTTTAGGTAGGAATATACACTTTTAAGGTACCAATATGGACCCATTAAGGTACAAATGTGTACCTTTTGAAAAGGTACCACCCCAGTGACAACTCGTGTACCTTTATTTCTGAGCGTGTACAGTCAAAAACAAAAGCAATCTCATTTGTAACAGAATGGACTTGCACCTTATTTGCTCACCAATGTCTTCTGCATAGTCCTCTATCCGTCAAGTGACATTATTTACATTAAAATAAATAGATTTATTTACAACATTTAATCGAAACATTTCATTTCAGTTAGCTTTTTTTGTAGCTCAGCCATAAACAAACAAACACAAGGTTATATCAAATTAGAAACGATGATCTCTTTTAAAGGCATTCGCCCCAACCCTCTCCATCCTTCTCATTCTCTTCTTAGATGGCATGGTGGGCCAAATCAAAGGTTACAATGGGCCGACTTTAGCATCTCTGGATTAGACCATTAGCATTTCGTTCAAAAAATTCAAATACAAATTTTGACGATATTCAGATTTTTATCTCAAGTTTTAATAAGACTGATTAAATTAACTAAAAAAAACTGCATAATTCCGTGGGAAAACCATGGATTTGGCAACACTGTTTTTAAATGGGCATTTCTTTAACACCAATTTCTACATGTTCACTTACAGTACATTTCAGCAGACAATTTTTTTTCTGAAGAATCCTTCTGACTCTCGTATGTCCACAGTTGAATCTTCCAGAGTTTGCAGGAGATGATTTAAGGAGACTGACAGAGGAGATCCAGAAGCTAAGATTGTTCCAGAAACAAGCCAAAGCCTTCAGGTGTGTGTGTGTGTGTGTGTGTGTGTGTTTGTGCTGGTTGTGTTGATTTGCTAAGACATAAATTTGTATAACGTGTGTATGACCAAAGTATTACGATGTTGAGGTGGATTATAAGGACATGCCTTGTGTCCTTATCATTCAAAACGCTTCAAAATTACACTTAACAGAGACTTACGGCTTTCAGAATTTCCATCTTTCCAGTTAGGGTTGAGGTTAGGACTAGGGTTAGGCCATATACTGTAGAAAGCATTTTTTCACTGTATAAAATACATTACGCATATGGGGAGTCCTCAAAAACCACCAAATGTCCTCACAAGTATGGCAATACCAGTAAATTAGATGATTTACTCATAAATCACATGGAATGAATTGGTTTGAAAATGTAAAAATGCTGGGTTGTTTCCTGTGAGGGTTGAAAATATACAGTCTGTTCAGTATTAAGTGATTGAGTCTACGAGACGTCCCCATAAAGATAGCTGTACAGGTTTATGCTAAGAGTTTGACTGATGTTACTGTAAACTTTAGTGATTAATTTTGTTTTCACAGGGAAACTATTTTGGAGTCGAAGAAACAGGAGGGAACATAGAAGCTGATCTCAGCCTGTTCATATCACGGAGCTTTACTTAAATATGGTGACATACTGTTAAATATGAACAGAAAATCAATCATTTTGATCACGATTCACAGAAGACACGCACTAAAACATAACTGTGTATTATAATTGTAAGTTTATACACTAAAAAAATCTTGATGGGCACTTTTAGGACAAGAATCGTATGATGATATATTATAAGATAGTATTTTTTGATCAAAATTTATTATTGATTAGGCCTGTCACAATAATCAATATATCGACTTATCGCACAACACATGAACATGACCACAATAATTTTTGGTGATGCAATATATATCGCCCATAAATAAACAATTCTAGCAATATTATATCTCTATTGGAGCTGTCGGTATGGTTAAAAATAACTTTACAGTATTTACTGTAAATTACTCGAGTATATTTTCATGTGGGTGCCTGACAACTAAAGATAGATCTGGTAGCAGATATCGCAGCCACTGTTACTTTTTACCTTGCATTTTTTTTGTTAACATTCATTATTATTTATTTAAAACATGCAATATCACATTCTGATTCCAGTGCCTAATTATTAAATTGCTAAAATGAGAATAACTTAATTAAATATTCTTAAGAATGAAATATTATGTGCTCTTTGGAAGATTGTACTTGTATTATGATGATATTATATTGTCATTCTGGCATTATGAGTGGAATAAAATGACAATAATATCGTTTATCGCAATACATTTTGGTGCAATATATCGTACAGCACAAAATAGATATCGTGACAGGCCTAATTATAATCGCTTATTCTTTTATGTATTTTGACAGGTAGAGCTCAGATTATGTTATTTCATTTTGACATAATATATCTGTTACAGCCAATGATAATGGAGCACTAGTTCACTCCTATTTGAACATTTTTGTGAACACTAAAGCAGACATTGGTATTTAATATGTTTTTTGTTTATATAACATCATCTTTTTTTAAATTTAATTAAACATATGGACTAAAATATGTCTTAAAATGTCATAAATTTATAATTATATATGTTTAATTCAATGTAAGTTTGCTTTTTATAGTGCTTTTAACTATAATTCTTGTTCCAAAGCAGCTTTCCAAAAGGTGTGTGATATTACATTAATATATTTATATACAGTTTATATACTGGACACACCAAAAATATATATATATAGCGCCATCTGCTGGCATGTGAAGGTTTCACATCTTAATGACAGACATTCCTCCTATAGGAATCTCCTGAAATGCATATTGTCCACAATTTGCTATTTTTTTCTAAGGCCACTGAGTGGGCCCTTTCAACACTGTTTACAGCTTTAATTTGTAATGCAATGCCATTATTGATATCAATAATCGCACATTGAAATATACATTTTACATGTAGATGTGCATGATGTTAATAACACTGGAAGCAGGTCATTAAGTGGGACCTATTATTCCCCTTGTTTTGTTTTGTTTTGTTTTGTTTTGTTTTGTTTTGTTCCCAAATGCTTGTTTTGTTAGAAATAAATTTATTTTTCTTGTAAATACCAAACCAGATTTTCCTGTTTTTTGTTTTGTTTTGTTTGTTTGTTTGTTTTGCAAGAATTTAGTCATTATTTAAATTTAATTTTGCCATGGATATTAACGTGTATCCTGGCAGAGCAGTACCACAACCCCCCAGCCCCACTACTCCCGCGCTTTGCGTTCGCCCGCGACAAACCCTGCATCACAGGCACGTGCAGAGGGGGTGGCTTTGGGTACTTGAGCCCCTGCCCTTTTTTCTCCTTGAGAGAAAGTGCCCTTTTTCTTGGGGATAATAATTATTTTTAAAATACTAATAATAATATAATATAATCCGTGTTCTGTTTAAGGACAACTTTCCCTGTCAAACAATAAAAAAACTGAATTTTAAAGCATATCTTGGTTTTAGTATACCCGCTCCAAGTGAGCCTTGAACCGACGATTGGGAAAGTGAAACCACTTGTAAGGCGAACACCCTAATGAACCCGCTATTGTTGCTCTGTCCACAACAGTAAGGGGTCAGTCGAGTAACGTCTCTCGGTGCTTATACCAATGCCTGCATCCGCACTGCACACGGACTGCATCTGGGCCGTAGCTTACAGTCTGGCCCATACAGACACTGCAGACGTACTGTGCGTAAAACAGGTGTTACTAGCCTGTATTGAGGCATACATCTGTATTGTATGAAGGTGAGTAACGGTTAACAAAAGATTACCTGAGGCTGAAATTCAACGTCAACTATTTATCCAAAAGTTCAAAAGCAAATAGGCTATTTTGTCTTGCTAACATCCTCCATGTAATAAGTTAGCTGAAGTTTAGCCCGGGCAATATCACAGGCATGTATATTAGCTGAGACTAATGTAATGGAGAAATGACAGCTGGATAGTGAAAATCTCCCCCTCTCGTTTTTGCAGTCATTTATTCAGAATGTACCATGTTAATTAAAGTTATAAAAACATATACATATAGGCTAGCTATGGAAGTCAGGGGCTATCAGTGTCCTACATTATTCAAAATATTTTATTATTTTGTTCAACAGAAAAATAAATCAAACAAAAATAATAGATTGAAGAGGGATAGTTCACCCAAAAATGAACATTTACTCGCCCTGGTTCAGAGTGGTTCAGAATCTTTGTTTCTTTATTTTGTTGAACACTAAAGAATTAAAGATTAAAGAAGATATTTTAGAGAAAGCTACAAACCTGAAATCCTTGATTTCTAGTAGGAAAAACAAATACCATGAAAGTCAATGGTTACAGGTTTCCTGCTTTCTTCAAAACATTATTTTGTTCAACAGAAGAAAAAAGGCAAATATCCTGAAGATTTTAGCTCCAATTTGCCTCAACACACCTGCAAGGATGTTTCTAGAAAGCCTAGTAAGAGCTTGATTAGCTAGCTCTCAGGTGTGTCTGACTGGGCTTGGAACTAAATTGTTAAAATTGGTGCCCTTTCAAATAATTGTTGTTTGTTGTTGTTGTTTTAACCCACAATAAAACAAAAAAAAGTGATTCAAGTGTAATTGATGTGTTGGTGCAATTTGGATAATGGATTCATAAAGGATAAGGAGACAATATTGGAACACTCAGTGTCACATGACACAACTATAGTTTGTATTAGGTACAAAAATAGTTTGTAAAATAAATATTCAAGGTGGCAACACCAAAGCTCCAAATATATATGTTTATTTAATTAAAAAGTCTTACATAAAGGTAATGTTTTGTAACAGTTCAAGCGCACAGGCTCTTTATCAGTTTGAACAATTTGCGTCTATAAAAAATACTATAGTAATTTATATAGTCTAATTGAACTATGCTGCAAAGGGTATTAAACTCCATATTGTAATATTTACGACTGTTTGTTAATGATTGTTACAGCATACTTTAGTATAAACGGTCATGAACTTATGAACTGTAATAAATATTGTAGTATACTTTAGTTTTTACTACAGTAAACTGGTGAATTGTATTATACAGTTTTCTTAAATTAGATTATTTGTTTATATCACTATAATTGTATTATCTACGCAACATATTCAAGTATGGTTCAAATACACTACAGTATTTATTAAATTACTAAAGCATTTTGGCAGATGTGTGTGTGAAGTAGCAAAAACTCAACGTGCTGTGCACTGTGCGCGTGCTCGTTACTGTAACGCGCTCAGGTGAAGCACAGGTAATTGACAGCTGCAGAACGTCAGAAACTCCGGCAGGATGACGCGATGCACGCGCAGCTGATGAACAGAACACACGGATGACCACAGACTGAGGTAAAACACGGTGTTTTTTTCCTCTTTTTAACTTTATCAGTTATCAAATATGTGCAGGTGCAGAGAAGAAATAATTAGGGCGTGCTGCAAATTTAATGATGCTCCAGGACGCGCAGGCTGTAGGCTCGTATCGATTACAAACCAGTTTAAATGAGTGCTGCTACATATGTTTTATTTGATATGTCATACTTTATACTGAACTCTCAGTGTGTGTGTGTTTTATTGTGCTTTGGGGTTTGCGAAATGTTTTTATTCTGGGTCACACGGTTTGGAGGGTTCAGGTTACTCTCTAATTACATGGTAATTCAGTAAAGGGTTTAAGTTTGCCCTATTTTTGGAGCCATAATGGACAGTTCTCCGATAAACACCGGATTCAGTTGGTTATTGTCCTTTATTGGGCCATTATTTTAACCCTGTCTGCTTTTTTAAAAAACTTTTTTTCTACTTAAACCAAATAGTCAGGCTGATTATTAACACATGGGGTCTATAGGCTAGAGAACAGGAAAGAAGTTCATGTATGAAGGAATTCGTTTATTCAGTGTCATTACTTTGTCATAAAAATAATAATAATCATCCAGGTATCAAGAAAATCCAGCAGCAGTGCCTATACAATCAAAAACGATTACTCAAAATGGCTGACTTTTATGTCATTTGATTTGACAACACTACATTTTCAACATTTTAGTTCTACTTACGTATATATAGATGTATTTACATTAATATGTATGGTATTTTTCTTTATGTTAAGCATCATCAGCAATGCTACTGATAGTACAATAACATTTTAGTTCTACTTACGTATATATAAATGTATTTACATTAATATGTATGTTATTTTTCTTTATGTTAAGCATTATGCTACTGATAATACGTCATTTGATAGTACAGCACACATCTATCTTGCTTCTCTTTAAAAGCAGACAAAAAATCATCATTTACTCGTCCTCCATTAGTTCCAAGTGTGTTTCTTTAGTTAAACACAAAGGAAGATATTCTGAAGAATGTTGGATAAAGAGCTATTGACATCTGTAGTAGGAACAAAAATACTATGGAAGTTAATGGCTGTTTTTTACAGCATTCTTAAGTATATCTCCCTTTATGTTCAACAGAAGAAAGAAACAGGTTTACAAGCAGTGGCGGTTCTAGTTTAAATGGCACCCTTGGCGAAGCCACCCGAAACATACCCCCCGTCCCATCCCCCAAGAAATACCATATTCAAAAGCAGTGGTGGGAACTTTAGAAGTTATAACATATATTCCATTTGTTACCCCTAAAAGAGTCTGGGTTCATGATACATGACATTTTATGACCACCCGGTATCAGGGAGTCTGCCGTGAAAATCCCTGGGTGACACCTTTTGTCTACCAGGATACAGTACGCCTTATATTTTTACTCTTTTTAAGGCATTAGATAGAGTAAGAATGTGTGAATCTTGTTGATGTATTCTTTAAACTGTCGTGTTTAGTAAGATACAGATAATAGATGCATTCTGCATTTATTTTTGCAGCTCATGAGCTATGACATATAACAATAACTTGTATGCTCGATGTAATTTCAAGCAATGGGTCAAAGTTTGTTAGTCTGTCGTGGGACGACACAGACCAGCGAGGAGGAACAAAGAAAGTTTCCCATGCAACTTTTCCTCTCACATCATTGATCAGTTAGGAGAGGCTGGGAGTGACCTGACCAATACCTTTAAATGCCTGCTACACCCCCAAATCATGGCACAACGTCTCCAGAGAAAATCTAGTTCTGTCCTCGTTTTTTTTTTTCTTTTTTTCCCGACAATTGAAAATAAATCAATTTCATTTCGCGCCTCGTGGGACCGTTCAACTTGGACCGCAAAATCGAGCAGGACACAAGAACTCCTAAAGAATCTCCAACCTTCATGCGCATCAAAAAAACCCGCACAACACCAGAGAGTAAATGCAAGTATTTTCTTTATATGCGTTTTAAAGCTGTGCCCCTTTTTAAGGTGTTTTTATGATCATTCAGTGATTCTTGTTGTGTCCCACATGGAAAGAACCTGTATAAACATACTGTATGTTTTAATATAGGTTTTGATATAGGTTTTTAATATATGTGACATATAAAATTGGATGTTTTCCTATATTATATGTACATATATGCACAGTGTAGGGATGGATCAGACTTAAATGTGTCGTGTAATAATACAACAAAACTCTGGAATCTGAAGAAAAAGTCCAAGGATAGACTTTGACATGTTGTTGTTGACCTGAACTTTCCTTCCCCTCTGGTATTGATCAATACTCATGTGTTTGACTGGTAATGAGGTTTTGTTTACTGTATTTGATCAATTTTGATTAAATCCCAAACAGATGAGTAAATCTTTAAGTCACTGGTTAACTTTGACAAAATAACCATTCATTGCTTTTTATAGGGTATTTAAAGAGAAAGATGAAATGTCTGTATAGCTCAACACTGTATAATTTGGACTTCCATCTATACTCTTAGATTTATCTTTGAATAATTGATGTTGTGCATTTACTTCTGAAGGATCTTTTATTGTTTGATTCTGTAATTGGCATGATCTATTAGGGTTGGGTGGATAGACGATGCCATCGTCCATCGCCGATGGCCAATAGACATCACGATGGAGAGCCGGTGTTCTGACGATCTGTGCTACCTCATCAGAATGTGCTACTGGTAACTCAATCTGTCATATTTCATCTAAAAAATAGGGTTAGCACATCTTGTCAGTTTCAAATGTCTATCAGTATGAATCTCCTTAAAGAAGGGTGTAAAAACAGTGGTAGCTCATTTTGTCATCTTCAAATAATAATCGTAATGAACTACAACTCTAATAAACCAATTAAATATAAAACTAATGAAATAAAAAAATAAATAAGGCAGTAGTTTACTCTGATAGACATTTGAAGCTGCTATGCCTTTTTTACATTGCTCAAGTAGAACTACTACTACTACTACTACTACTGGAGTAGTAGTTAATTTCGCTAGATATTTGAAGCTGACAATATGTGCTACCCCTGTTTTTACATCCTTATTTACTGTGGTAATTCATTCTGATAGACATTTGAAGCTGACAAGATGTGCTAACCCTGTTTTTTTTTAGATGAAATATGACAGATTGAGCTACCGGTAGCACATTCTGATGAGGTAGCACAAATCGTCAGAACACCGGCATCACAATCCTCTACTCCACCCTTGTTGCAGCAGCAAAACGCTCATGAAAAATACACACTAAGGCCTCGTTTACACTAATACATCTTAGTTTTAAAATGGCAATTTAGAACAAAAACGATCCACGTCCACACTGGTGTTTCATCTAGCATTTCTGAACAGCCCTCTGTCCACACTATACTGCTGAAAACGCACATCACGTGACCACACACACTCTGTCACTCGCTCTAGCATATGCGCACGTCTAAACACCAGGCAGTCAGCGGGTGCTTTGAGCACAAAACCCCAGAGAGCAGGTTTCGGACAGTTTATCAAGGATGTACCGCTGGATGGCGTCTCACTATAGTTGTTAAACGTGATATTTAATAAATCTTGTCTCTATCTAACGACTTTTGAATCTATCAGGTAATGTGTCACAGCGTCAGTACACAGCTTCGGTCATTCGCTTTCACGCTTGTACTTAGTAATTTTAGTGAAACCTCAGATACTGTTGGTTGGTTCCTGTTGGTTGTTTCTTTACTTACCAAGTTTGTTGACGCCATTATAACGACACATATCACTCTGCCTATTCATGCCAGATTTCTGCGGAAAAAGTGATTGACAGGTGATTTGGTTATGGGTAAAACAAAGACCATGCGGGTCAGGTAGTTGAAACAGTAGGCTACAAATAATTAAATAATTATGAATTAATTAATTATTCATAAATAATAATTCACCGCTGCCCATGATGACGATGCCATCGTCCAACACGATGCTTCACATTAGATGCCAAACTGGTCGACATTGGCCAACCCTATGATCCACTCTCATCTGAAAAATAAAGTGTTTTGATGCATTCTGAATTCTGAAATCTTCTATATCCTGTTGATTATGTGGAGGCTGGTGCTACCTTAATCTGTGTACATGATATTCAAACAAATTGCAGCTCGGAGACTATTCGATTTTTGCTTATCACTGATTTAGCAAGTTGTATGAAAATTACTTTTTAGTACAGGTCAGCAGGAGGCAACCAGACTAATTGGGTGTTAGTTAACCATGCATCCTCTGACTAACAGAATGTCGAGATCTTGTCCGTGAGAAACACGTAAACCCCGGGGCATGAAAACTCTGTGCTGCATTGGATCCGTAATAAACGTACTGTATGGTCACTTAAAATTGAAGTCAGATTGAGCTCGGAGTTGAAAACAAATATAAATAAATTCTAATAAATAACAGAATTATTTTCAGAAGCGCTAAAAGGCTTACACACATCTAACCTTCGACCATTCATCAGATTCAGTTGTTGGGCTGATAGAATGGAATCGTACAGCAACAAGAACTAACAAAGTCTAAACAAGAATCTAAGGGTGCTTTCACACCTGCCTTATATATGTAGTTCGGTTGAATCGCACTAGAGTTCGTTTTTGGTGCAGTTTGTTTATGCAGGTGTGAATGTAGCAATCGCACTCGAGTGCACACCAAAAGCGGACCATAAAAAGCGTACCGAGACCTACTTGAAGAGGTGATCCTGGTATGTTTTCAAGCAAACCCTAAAGGGGTCCGTTTGTGTTAAGAACATGTACCGAACTGACACAACCACATTAGGGCTTTGCAATATGGAGAAAATTAATCATATTGTAATTTTTTTCTTTTTTAACGAATATTTCGATTGCGATTTTATTTGCGATTTTGGCAGCTGTTTTTGCTTCTTCAAACGCGCTACATACACACATTCTACATGTGTTCAATGCACAAGAAGTGCAGAACAAAACATTTCACAATGAAATAACAGTAATAAGTTTAATAAATAAAACTGTAGTAAAACTGTCTTTAAAATAAATGAAGATGAACTAACCTCAGCTCTAGTTAAACACATACTGTACACAGCAGCACTAACTGCTGGATCAACAAAACTGTAATAAATCGTCTTTAATCTAATGAACAAATAAAGATGAACTAACCTCAACTCCAGTCAGAACAATAAATAAAAACGAACGTAAATCAAAACCACCTATTCGCTTCTCCCGCTCAACTTCATGAGCTCTGATTGGTTACCATCATTCTCCTGCTCAGCTTAGCTGTAACTGCCCGGTGTGCTGCGTCAGCTCTGATTGGTTAACATATTAAAATCACGCGCACAAGAACGTGAACAAAAATCAAAATAAATTAATAGTTAAAATTGCAGCCTTACGCGGTTTAGTAACTGCATGTGCTTAAATCACGATTTTTTTACGATTGCGATTAATTGCACAGCCCTAAACCGCAATAAGTACTGTGCCTTTTTGGACTAATCCAGCTGCTATAGTCCGATGCGCTGTACCAATTTGATGGGGTTTGGAGGACAAATATTTGTTGACAGCGCTTTACCAACAGTTTTAAACAGAGAGAGAGAGGGATAAACACTACCTGATGGATCATTGGTGATATTTCCAGAAGACGACCATGTCGCAGTTTAGCTAAATTAATTCACGCCTCCTCCTAACACCTTTGCCGATTCCAATGCATTAAAACATTGTTTTCCAGCCGCAGCTGCACTTCATTCTCGAAATGTATAGTTTGTCTAAAGGGATGTTTACAAACTCTATAGTAAACTATGACCAGGATACAATCAGCCAGTGCAGCGACATTTAGTGTCTGCCGGTTTGTTTACTTGTAGGAGTTCCATTGGCATTTTCCCACATGTTAATTCTGACCAATCGAAAAGCAGTTTAGGAAATACGTTCAATAACATCTGGCCAATGAGTGATGTGGATTTTGTCACATGACTGCATTTTGGTTCTTTTCAACTGGTTCGGACCAAAGAAATCAGTGTGGTGTGGAAAGGACCCAAAACGGTAGAGAAATGCCTCAATGTATCATTCATTGCTCTTGATCTGGACCAAATGATCCGAACCCCAGATGAGAAAGCACCCTAAAATGAAATAGGATATGCATTGTCCCCATGTCTCAAGAACCAGTGAGTCAGATGTTGGTAGAAGTTTCAAAGAGCAAGTGCCCGGGGTGTAAGGAGAAGTTTAGCATCGGCCTCTGTACATGGACAGGTGAATTATGCATTCATTCACTCACTCATAGGCAGATCCGTTTCACTGTTCATTAGACTCTCGCTGTCTGTGTTCGTCCCGCAGACTGGAGGCATCTGAACCCACGTGTGCATTATGAAGGAGAACAGGTCCTCGTGTCAGATGGAGCAGCTGCCCTGTGCATGTCTACTGGACTGCCACCGACAGACCCACTCCCGCAGCGGCGGCACCACCGTCCCTCTCCGACACAGAGCCAACGGGGCCGTTGGCGCCTTGTGCAGCAGTCCCAACTGTGTGGTGTCCGGCAGGCTGGAGGACTCAAGGCTGGGGTGGTGCAGTACCGGCAGGGTGCTGGTCACAGGGGGAGCAGGGTACTTTGGATTCAGACTGGGCCGCGCTCTGACCAGACAGGGGGCCGCAGTGGTGCTGCTGGATCTCCACCAGCCGCCCTGGGACATCCCTGACGGAGCCGTCTTCCAGCAGGTGAGGGGAAACCAGAGAGTCTGGGGATATTGGGTTGATTGGCGCAGGTTGTGAAGGGGCTGCTGCTGGGGGCGGTGGACTGTGACAGAAGCACAGGTGCACAGTACGGCACACGCAGGCTTCGAGTTTCAGACAGGTTTATGACTCTTCGCTGATGTGCTCAGGTGTCTCGGAGAAACGGCTACAGGAAAGAGCTGCGAAAGTGAATCTGAAACTGCCATGAGACGAGTTCACCCAGATATGATTTACTCTTTCTTCACATTTTTCAATCCTAATTGAATTTCGTTCTTCTGTCAAACACAAAGGAAGATAAACTGAAGAGTGCTGAGGAAGAACAGCCATTGACTTCCATAGTAATTTGTGCTCCTGCTATGAATGCCAATGGTTGCTTTTTCCAAACGTTCTGAAGAATGTCTTGTTTTGTGTTCAACAGAAAGGAAAGTTAAACCACTTGAGTGTGTGTTTCATTTTAGGGCAAATTATCCCCTTAAAACTAGGTCTTACTTTTTGTCTTAACTGTTTGTGGCATACAAAATCATAGATGAAGTTATAGGATTATTTCTGAGGAGCTTAAAGGGATAGTTCAGCCAAAAGATGATTTACTCGTCCTCCGCTTGTTGCAAACCTGCTTAAGTTTCTGTCTTCTGTTGGAAGATATACTGACGAATGCTAGGAACAAAATCAGCGAAAGTAAGTTTTGTTCCTGCTCTGGATGTCAGTGGCTGCTTTTTCCCAGCATTCTTCAGAATACTTTTGTGTTCAACAGAAGAAAGAAACACCTCTGGGTGAACTTTCCCTTTAGAACCAGGTTTTGCTTTTGTCTGTACAGTTTTTAGCATACAAAGGCACAGATTATAGTTAACCCTATATAGGTAGGCCCACATAGAGTCTGCACGCTTAGAAATCCACAGATTTCGGCAGATTTTTAGCCTATCATCAAATGTGTGTAAACTTAAATTTATTCATTGACTAATATGAAAGTGTTCATATGATTTATTTACAATACAGTTTGTAAAGTAATATTTTCTGTCTTGTGGAGGCTATATTATATGAGAGACTTACTTTGTTTACCAAATAAGTGGATCTAATTGGATTTGCATTGTAAACATTAAATAAAAGTTATTCAATTATTTTATTTCATATATGACACATATATACGTTTTTAGTAATAATACTCCCAAAGTCATTCCACAGAAATCTGCAGATTCTTTTACAAAGTTTTGCGCAGAAATAGCTAAAAATGTCCGCAGATTCTGTCTGGGCTACAGGGTTAGATCTAAGCGTAAAGGCATATTCAGCCAAAAAAAAAAAAAAAAAAAATTTAATCATTTACTCGCCGCCCTCTTGCTCCAAAACCTGTGTCTTTTTTCTGCTTAACACAAAAGATGTTTTTAAGGCGTTAATATTGCTAAATAACATTTTGTTTTTACCTTTTTTTTTACAATGGAAGTCAATAGTGCAACTAAAAAATAACCGAACACTTTAGTTCCGATCACAATTCATGCTGTTAACAACTGGCTTATTGCCTGCCTATTAAGATATGAACTCTTCATTAGTAGTCATAAAGAATGATCTTATTCTGCGTCTTATTCTGCCAATTAACCCAATTAACCTAGTTAAGCCTTTAAATGTCACTTTAAGTTGAATAGAAGTGTCTTGAACAATATCTAGTCTAGTATTATTTACTGTCATCATGGCAAAGATGAAATAAATCAGTGATTAGAGATGAGTTATTAAAACTATTATGTTTAGAAATGTGTTTAAAAAATCTCTCCGTTAAACAGAAATTGGGGGGAAAAATAAACAAGGGGGCTAATAATTCAGTGGGGCTAATAATTCTGACTTCTGACTTCAATTGTATGTGTATATATATATATATATATATATATATATATCTTAAAGTAACAATTTAGGCAAATTATTGTTAAACCAAACATTTTTTAAGCATATAAATCAAGCATTTTATTTTTACCCCAGTTTAAAATAATATAAATATACATTGTTATTTTGACTGTTCTAGATGTAGTTTGCTAAATCTTTTTTATACAATAATAAAATGCATTAGGAGAGACCAGCATTTTGTATATGTTGTTTTAAAAAAATATACTGAGTGATAATGATTTTGGTGTGTTTCAGTACATGTGTGTATGTGTGTGTGTTTTTTCTTGAAGATCGACATTCGGGATCACGATGCTCTGTATAAGATCTGTGCAGGAGTGGACGTCATATTTCACACAGCGTCCTATGGCATGTCAGGACCTGAACAGGTCAGTCAGTAAAAACCTTAATCTGCTGAGAGAATTCTATAAATACCTAAAGACAGATCAATACAAATATACTTTACTACTGTATATATA
>CAIGQQ010038027.1:3969418-3993017 GCA_903798035.1 Danio albolineatus | reverse complement strand
ATATTTATAGCAAGGCAGCATGGTTTCTCAGTCTCACAGCAAGAAGTTTCCTCCGGGTGCTCCGGTTTCCCACACAGTCCTAAAACATGTGGTATGAGTGAATTGGATGAACTAAATTGGCCGTAATGTATGAGTACGTGTGTAAATGTGAAAGTGTATGGGTGTTTCCCAGTACTGGGTTGCAGCTGGTAGGGCATCCGCTGAGTAAAAAATAAGGTGAGTATAAATAAGGGACTAAGCTGAAGGACAATAAATGAATGAGTATATAGCATGTAACGTTACAAATATAGCATTACTGCAGTACCTCATTTGGCTTTTAGTGACAGGAAATTACATTGACATTGAATATTTCGAATGAATAAAGTGCTTCAACTGGCGTCAACTGTTTCTTATAGTAGACATACGTTCGTAGTAGCTCATATGGAAGTGCAGGGTAATTATTAATAAAAAAACACAGAATAATACATTTCTTATTATATTATTTTGTGCCTTCATTAGGCAAAGAACCAGATATGAAAACCTAATTTCCCTTTTATGACCACATATACTATGATAAAAGTTGTAATAACCCTGAGTAACCCTGCAGTATTTAAATGAGTGCCTTGTATATTTTTTTAATTGATTATAATGGATTATTTTTTTAACTTATCAGTGTTTTGTAGTTCATCAAACTGTGAAGCTTCTCACAATGTTTCTGATAATACAAATGTTTGTGGTTGTTTGTGGAGTGAATTGGTTTTATAATGAACTAAAGCGAGAGGTTGATCGTGTGTGTGTTCTCTCGTCCTGCAGCTGAGGAGAAAGCAGATTGAGTCAGTCAATGTCGGCGGCACAAATAACGTCATAAACGGTGAGCGGACACCATTGCTGTCATTCGTGCTGTGATTATTAGGCCTGATATTTAAATAATGAGTCAAGTGTCTCTAGGGCGACACGGTGGCTCAGTGGTTAGGGTCAGTTGGCATTTCTATTTGGAGTTTGCATGTTCTCCCCATGTTGGCGTGGGTTTCCTCTGGGTGTTCAGGGTTTCCCCCTCAGTCCAAAGACATGCAGTATAGGTGAATTGATTAAGCTAAATTGTCCATAGTAAGGTGACGCAGTGGCGCAGTGGATAGTGCTGTCACCTCACAGCAAGAGGGTCACTGGTTTGAGCCTCGACTGGGTCAGTTGGCATTTCTGTGTGGAGTTTGCAAGTTCTCCCTGCGTTCGCGTGGGTTTCCTCCGGGTGCTCCGGTTTCCCACACAGTCCAAAGACGTGCTACTGTATAGGTGAATTGGGTAAGCTAAATTGTCTGTAGTGTATGGATGTTTCCCAGTGATGGGTTGCTGCTGGAAGGGCATCCGTTGCGTAAAACATAAGTTGGCGGTTAAGTTGCTGGACATAAGTTGCTGGATAAGTTGGCGGTTCATTCCGCTGTGGCGACCCCAGATTAATATAGGGACTAAGCCGAAAAGAAAATGAATGAATGAAATTGTCCATAGTGTGTGTGTGAGTGTGTGCATGTGAGAGATGTATGGGTGTTTCCCAGTACTGGGTTGCAGCTGGAAGGGCATCCACTGTGTAAAACAGATGCTGGATAAGTTGGCGGTTCATTCCGCTGTGGCGACCCCAGATTAATAAAGGGACTAAGCCGAAAAGAAAATGAATGAATGAATGAATGAATGAAATTGTCCATAGTGTGTGTGTGAGTGTGTGCATGTGAGAGATGTGTGGGTGTTTCCCAGTACTGGGTTGCAGCTGGAAGGGCATCCACTGTGTAAAAAAGATGTTGGATAAGTTGGCGGTTCATTCCGCTGTGGTGACTTGTGATGTACTGTAGAAAAGGGATTAAGCCGAAGGAAAATTAATGAATGAAGTGTCTCTCACTTATATTGCTTATTTAATCAGGATTATATTATAATAGGCGCCACGGTGGCGTAGTGAGTAGCACGTTCGCCTCACAGCAAGAAGGTCGCTGGTTCGATCCCCGGCTGGGCCAGTTGGCATTTCTGTGTGGAGTTTGCATGTTCTCCCCGTGGTTGCGTGGGTTTCCTCCGGGTGCTCCGGTTTCCCCCACAGTCCAAAGACATGCGGTACAGGTGAATTGGGTGAGCTAAATTGTCCATAATGTATGTGTGTGAATGAGAATGTATGGATGTGTTTCCCAGAGATGGGTTGTGGCTGGAAGGGCATCCGCTGTGTAAAACAGATGCTGGATAAGTTGGCGGTTCATTCCGCTGTGGTGACCCCGGATTAATAAAGGGACTAAGACGAAAATAAAATGAATGAATGAATATTATAATAGTGTTAATAGTAGTACACTGTCAGAAATAAAGGTACAGGAGCTGCCACTGGGGCAGTACCTTTTCAAAAGGTACATATTTGTACCTGAAGGGTCCATAATGGTACTTCAGGGGTGCTTTTTAGCTACATTTGGATTCGGTCTGGTCCATACCGGTTCCATGAGTTTCGGTACCCAACCCTACGTCCTATGCTAATGAGAGAGAGATAGTCACTAATGGACGGGGCTTTCCCTCTCTGATGACACGTACAAAGGAAGAATGTCAAACAAAGTATTTCTGCTGACTGTTTTCATCAAGTGTGATTATAAAACAATATAATTAATGAATGCTTACCATTTGAAGCTGGTTATATTCACAGACTTTTGTTTAAACCCCTCATAAAAAAGATTTTTGCTTAATAAGTCCCCTTTAATGTAAAATGGTGTTATATTTCTCAGTGTCAGCATGCGCTGAGTTGTGTTGTGTGTTGTGTTGTGTGTAGTGTGTGCGGAGCGGGGCATCTCCAGACTCATCTACACCAGCACAGTGAATGTAGCGTTTGCAGGACGGCCTATTGAGGACGGAGATGAAGACTCAGTTCCCTGTGTGCCGCTGGACATGGTGAGCATTTCTGAAGAGCACATGCTGGAGATTTATAAATAGTAAAATATAACTGTCATAGGGTGGCACAGTGGGTAGCGCTGTCGTCTCACAGCAAGAGAGTCGCTGGTTTGAGTTTCGGCTGGCTCAGTTGGCATATTTCCCCCACAGTCCAAAGACATGCGGTACAGGTGAATTGGGTAAGCTTAATTGTCCATAGTGTAGGTGTGTGATGAGAATGCATGTGTGTTTCCCAGTGATGGGTTGCAGCTGGAAGGGCATCCACAGCGTAAAACATAATTTGGTGGTTCATTCCGCTGTGGCGACCATAAAGGGACTAAGCCAAAAGAAAATGAATGAATGATGATAACTGTCATAAACATGAGTGTAATGAGGCCTTTATCATTGTGTCATAATTTTTAGATTGCCAACATGAATTCATAAATAACTTAATTACGCTGTTATAACATTATTTGGCAGAAAATTGTCAACTTGGTTGAGAAATTTTAATGACAAAACCAGTTTGTTCCACAAAAGGTGATGAGAAACATATTCGTGACTAAATTATAATGGCCTCGTGACAATCATGTTTATGAGAGATTTATGACAAGTTGTCGTGTTGTCATAGAAAACTGCATTTCAAATGATATAACTTAGCAATGCCACTTAATCACAGTTGTCATAAGCGTGCATAAAATTTTCTTCATATACATGGCATGCCATGTCCTGGGGCGGCATGGTGGCTCAGTGGTTGGGCATGTTCCTTTAAAAGAGTAATTAATTATAGTTACTTGTTACTTCTCAGTAACTGAGTTACATAATGATAAAGGTAACTAATTACCAGGAAAAGTAACTATTGTGTTACTTCAAAAAATATCTAATGTCAAATGACTATAAAATAAATATAAAACATTGTACACATTACAGATATGCTGACTGAATACAAACCTAAAAGACCACTCATATTATTAGGATCAGGTAAATTAGAAATTCCAAGAGTTCAGTGAAAGCAGGGTGAATCGGCCTTCAGCTACTGCACCACCGCTGCTGAAATCAGCTTCCAAAAATGATCAGATGTGCTCCAACATTAGGCACATTCAAATCCAGACAGAAAGCACATCTGTTTAGCTGTGCCTTTACTGAATGAGCACTGTGCTACATCCGAAAGATCCCACTATTATGTCTTTCTATTCCTTTTCATTCTTTTAACACATTTTAATCTGTTTTTCCCCCTTTTTTTGTTATTTGATTTGATTTGATTTTTTTTATACTTGTCTCTTTTATTCCTGTTTATGTATCTGATTGGGCAGTTAAAATTTTAACTTGGGCCAAATCACCATACTGGTAGATCTGTGGGTAAGTGAGATCCGAGACATGACCCTCCATGCGTCCCTGGCGTCTGGCTGAGATCAAGACCTTTTATTACGTTTGGCTAGCTAAAGTGATCTACTCCCGGGAGAGGGTAGAAATCAGGGGCCGTGCGATTTACTTCCAGAAGGAAGTTGAAATTGGGGGGCACGTAATTAGAGCTGTAAAGCTTACCTTTTTCGATTTTAGGTGAAAAATCTAATCTGTTGGAGACATCCAATAGATTAATAGGTAACCAAAACAGTCCACGGAGGGGAAAATATGATACACCGGTGTTTTGGGATATGGAAAAGCTGTCTTTACGCTGTTTTCATCTGTTTTTATGTTATTTGTTTTTATTTTATTTATGCTTGTCTTTTTTATTCCTGTTTATGTAAAGCACTTTGAATCGCCTCTGTGTATGAAATGTGCTATAGAAATAAACTTGCCTTGCCTCACACTAATCTACACTATTTTAATGATGCTGTGGGGCATTGTGAGAGGCAATGGCAGCATGTCTTCAACTAAATATCTAGACTTTATTTAATAAGTGTTTGTGCTGGAGAAATTTATTTATTTATTTATTTTGCTTTGACATCGGGGCTTCGTCTCCTCCTTCGGTAGCAGATCTCATGTTATCACCTGCGTTATATTTCCAGTTAGCACACGCTACCTTTGAACTTGTTGGATTGGCCATCGTTCTGACTCGTCGTTGTTGTGTGCAATTGACTGTGCATGTGCTTGTGTGTGGACACCTGCACTACTCTGCCTCTGATTGGTAAACAATGGAACTAGTTGGTTATGTATCCCACCCTAGCACCAAAAACACACACACACATACACACCAGAGAAAGAGAGGTCCTATGGCTGAGAGAGGCGCTGCTCGCATGAAAACCGCTTCATTGTTTTCAATTATAGTAACAGACATTGTCAGTAACTGCAACGGCATTGTAACAGGGGAAACAGTAATTAATTTGATTACTCGTTACTGAAAAAGTATCACCATAAGCAACGTTGTTTATTTATTATTCCCATCACTGTTTATCACTGTCCCCTCACAGCAATAAGGTTGCTGGTTTGAGTCCCAGCTGGATCAGTTGGTATTTCTGTATAGTTTACACGTTCTCCCCGTGTTTGCATGGGTTTCCTCTGAGTGCCCCGGTTTCCCTCCCAGTCCAAAGACACGTGTATAGATGAATTAGATTAACTAAATTGGTGTGGGGTAAAAAGACTCCATCATGACAAACCTTGGTTTATTATAGACTTGTTCAAACTACATAAAATGAGCTAAAACAAAAAAATTCTTATTTTTTGGGGGGGACAACTTTATTGTTTTCTATTAAATTAATTTAAATTTGTAAAATATTTGTAATTTAGTTAACTTAATTGATTTGTGTTGGGACAACGTAAAGGAATTGTATGGAACATTGCATTCTGCTTAGTCTTGATGGCATAGATCTGCTACGCTGCTGCTGCTGCTGAAAATAAGAGAAGAAAAAGGCACATGTAATGACAAAAAGTCAAGACAACAAACTCAGCAGGCACACAACTTCATAAGATGTTAATATTAGGTAAGATTTAGGTTGTGACGTCGGCTGACCAAAATTCAATGTCTAGTCAGCGTCTAAGGACAATGTTATTTTGATGTTCAGCATATTGATATTTGGTTGATTTTAGGTTGTGTTGGAAAGGGACAAACGTCGAGCCAACATCAACCATATTGACTTCAAGTACAGACATTTATTCTTTCAGATATGGCAACGTCTGATAGATGCCATTGTGGTAACGTCCACACATTGTCAAGCTGTAACATCATTAGACATTGATATTTGGTTGTTTGGAAAGTGGCCAAAATCCAACGCCTGTCATCTTGACATCCTGTGCCTGCTGGGAATATTAGTATATTGCTTTAACTTATTTTAATATGTTAATCAGGTTTCAACTAAATTTTGTAAGTTATACAAAGTTTAACTTTATATTTTTAGTCCGTTTGGTTGATGTAAGTTGAGACGACTGGTGGCTCAATGGTTAGCACAGCAAGAAGGTCGCTGGTGCGAATCCCGACTGGGTCAGTTGGCATTCCTGTCTGTTTCCTCTGGGGGTTTCAGTTTCCCCCACAGTCCAAACACATGCGCTATAGTTGAATTGGATTAACTAAATTGTGAAATGTGAGGGTGTATGGGTGTTTCTCAGTACTGGATTGCAGCCGGAAGGGCATCCGCTGCGTAAAACATATGCTGGAATAGTTGGCGGTTCATTCCGCTGTGGTGACCCCTGATAAATAAGGGGTTTAAGCAGAAGGAAGATAAATGAATGATATACAATACTGTAAACACATATAGAGCAAGATAAATAGTACTGTTAATGTAAATACAGTATTTTTGCTGTAACTGATTTACAGTAAGTTACTGTAGATTCTACAGGAAATTGTTAACAGTGTGTATGTATAAGTTATGGATAGCATTATTACCTTTTCTTTTAAAATCAGAGATATTTTTTAAAAGTCTGAGCACTTTCACTAGGCATTAGCGTGTCGTGTTGGACTCAACTCTTGTTTTCGCTGTCCTAAAAAACAGTAGACTGAAGCTGAGGAAGGTTAATGGAATCAGATGAGTCCATCCGACACCTCGCTCGCGTGATGGAGCTCAAAGTGTTATACGAGTCACGTGCTTTTGTCTGGCCAAACATCATACATGAATACATAACATCTGATGAATCATATAACGGTACGGCTTACACACTCGGGTTACACTCAGAGCTCGCTTTCGGCCAAGGTTGACTGGCTTGTGAAGACTTTCACTAAGCGCTGGAAAAAAAAATAAAAGGGTGACACATTACTTGAAGGGGTGTTCATAAGACTTTCATTAAAGCTTTATAATCTTGACATGATCATGAATGTGAAGGAGATTGTATCTGTGCTTATAACAACTGTTATTAAGTGTTGTTGGCTCAGTTATGACTTTTGGTCGCACTTTATTATGATGGTCTGTTTGTTGAATTTAAGTTACATTGCAACTAATTCTCATTAGATTATAAGTAGACTGTTAGGTTGGGGTTAGGGTTGGGGGTAGTGTAAGTTGACATGTACTTGCAAAGTTTCTTATGTCAGTATCAAGCAGACAGTCTACTAATACTCAAATGGACCATCAAAATAAAGACTTTTAACAAATGACATTTCAAAGATGACTTTGTTTGTTATGATAACTTGGCATGAACAAATACATCACAACCTGTTTTTGTCTTTGTCATGACAACTTGACATTACCAAGACAATAAAACTTGTCATAAATCTGTCATAAACATGAATGTCATGAAGCCATTAGAAATATGGCATGAATTTTATAACACTGTCATTATTAATATATATTTTTGACCCTTAACTACAGTGGTACAAGCTGAATTTGTCTTTTAAATGTCATTAAATGTTGGCGCAATAGCCTAGTGGTGAGCGCGCCGACATATGGTGCAGCAGCATGTCAGGGCGTCCTGAGTTTGAATCCCGGCTCGAGGACATTTCCCTACCCTATCCCCTTCTCTCTCTCCAACTTCGCTTCCTGTCTCAATACTGTCCTATCTCATAAAGGCAAAAAGGCCAAATATAAATCTTAAAAAAAAAAAAAACCGTCATTAAATATTAGTGATTGGCATGGTGGCTTAGTGATTAGCGCTGTCACAGCAAGAAGGTCGCTGGTTCGAGTCCCAGCTGGGCTAATTGGCATTTCTGTGTGGAGTTTGCATGTCCTCTAGGTGCTTCGGTTACCCCCACAGTCCAAACACATGCACTATAGGTGAATTGAATAAACCAAATTGGCATCTAACGTTATAATGAAAGCATTCGATTGCTTTCCTAACATTTTATGCTCATTTAGGACAAAATTAGTTGTGTTTAAAAAAAAAACATCACGATCGACATCTTTAGATGTTATTATTATTGATTATGTGTATATGTCTGTTCAAATGCACCCAAAACCCAGTATCCACTTTCGCTACGCTTCAAATCGCGTGTACAGAATCAGTTTGGGAAACAGCGTCTGTTTATCACTATGGAGCGCGTCAGCTGACAGTCACGCTCCGCTTTATGACTGTTTTGAGGATTCCATAGGAGGAGCGGCGGCACCTGTAATGAAAAGGAAAGAGAATCCTGCCGTTTTATATTTATTTCAAAGTGTTTCATGTCTAAATAAACCGTAAGCACAGAACTGACACATGTTTAAGAGCAAGGGGCGGCCCCTGGTGGTTCGGCGGTATGGGTTGCGTATAGGGAGGATCGGCTCTTTAATGTTTATTGCCACCCTTCAGAGAAGACTGAAAATACGGGAGAAATATGGGAAAACACCTTTACGGGATGATAGCGGGTGTTGTGGCTATTTTCTTTAAGGAGGCTCTCTCAGTGGTCAAGAAGACAAATTCTTACCCAGAGTGTCATTTAAAGTTTTATTCTTTGCAAAGAAGGTCAGACAGTCATACAGCAACGCAGGTTTCTGCAGAGTGTGAGACGCCGAAACAGAGTGTGTTCTCTTTTTATCTAGTTTGCTAAGCTCACAAGGTCATTAATGACACACAGAATGAATCACAGTTACATCAACACACATTTAACCTTTGATTGTCTACATTTCAGTCTTAACTACCACCTGAACATATAGCTTGTTAAATCACCATGTATGTATTCAGATCTTGTCTGGTGATAAACAGATGTTAAAGTGGTCACCTTTGGTCTAACGTAAAAAGAACATCCATGGAGGAATAAAAGAACAGACCTTTATAATGTATATAAATGAATTTCCACCACACGGGATAGAACTGTAAAATACGGAAGAATCCTGGGAAAAATGAGAGGGTTGACAGGTATGCTTCAAACTGAAAGAGGGGGGTTTCATGACCCATTAAAGGCAATTTTCTCAGTATTTAGAAATTCCAGATTTTCCAAAAACTGAAAAACATTTATTCATTCAGCTATTGTGATCAACTACGTATATATAAAAAATAGCATTTATAATATGAATTGCTCAGATAGTGAAAACTACAAAGTTTTTATTGAGCCTCTATAGCATTCCCTACAATTTGATTCCTACTAACGGAATAAATATGAATAGAAAATGCCATCTTTAACTTGAGATCTGACTCCGAATGATCTTTCCTTCTCTGTCTTCTAGCACATCGACCATTACTCCAGGACTAAAGCTATCGCTGAGCGCATGGTGCTCGCTGCCAATGGGAGATCGACAAAAGGTACGGAAATGGAAACTTGTTCGTCTCTGAAGTCGATCCTGTTATTGCGCACAATAGCAATAAGCGCAAGTGGTGTCATGTACCCTGCTTATATTGTATGTGTGTGTGTGTGCTGATGAAGTACTGAGGTAACGGCTGCTATGGTAACGGCCACAGTGTGCAACCCAAGCCAAGCAGACCTGCTGACACCGTTTTAAATTTAGACCTAGACTTAACTATTAGGTCTGCTTAAGCTGGAGGCGCAGATAGTTCGGTTGATTTAATTTCATTACGTTTTGGTAACACTAATATAAATACTCACTTTGAATAATTTATTAAGCATTAGCCGATAGTTAATTAATCATTTGTCAAGCATTCACTCTATATTAATAGATGTTAGTAAGCAGTTTATAAATACAGCTACGAATGCTGTATTTTTGAGGTATGTGCATGTGTAATGTGCTTAATGATTGTGTTTTTATGCTTGGTTGATTGATTTTTCAGTGCTAAATTAAGTATTGCATTATTTAAAAAACAGTTATTTGAGAGTAGTTGGTGTTTTCATTTATTTTTTTAATTTGAGGAGAGAATTTGAGTAGATATGAAGATCCATATTCAAAATCTATTGGTATTTCAATTGGTCTGAGACATTATAAAAGTTTAGCTCCAGCCCTAATCAAACACACCTGAACCAGCTAATCAAGCTCTTACTAGATATACTAGAACATTTCTGGCAGGCAAATTAAGACACCGGCCCTCCAGGACCCAGTTTGGACACCCCTGTTATAAAGTGTTGCGATCTCAGTGTTGTCTACTAAAAATAACTAAGATCATACACTGTAAAAAATAAATTGTTGAGAAAACATAAAAAAACAAGGCAACTTGATGCAGTAAGAACTTTGAGTTTTCTCAACAACTGTTTTTTTTTAGTTCTTCTCAGTAACAATATTTTGTTCAGCTGACATAATTTTGTTTATTCATGCAATGTTGATTATTGTACTTTACTAATAAAGATATTCTTGTCACATCAGCTAAAGCAACAGTTACTGCTATTGAGTCAGTTCATTTTTTTCTGTTTAGTGGATTAGTACTAGTTAGCATATTTAATGTTTATCATTTTACCTAAAAATGACAAACACAAACTTACTACATTCATTCATTTTCCTTTGGCTCAGTCCCTTTATTCATCAGAGGTCGCCACAGAGGAATGAACTCCTAACTTATTAAGCATATGTTTTACACAGTGGATGCCCTTCCAGCTGCAACCCATTACAGAGAAACACCCATTCACACTCAGACACCTGTACCGCATGTCTTTGGAAAACCTGAGCACGCAGAGAAAATGCACATGAACAGGGATGCCAACTGACCAAGCCAGGGTTCGAACCAGCGACCTTCTTGCTATGAGGCGACCCACTGTGTCACCCCTCTAACAAGCAGCAGATAAATAAGCTTAGTTTTCGATCGTCACGTCACACATGCGCAACTTATTTAAATATCAACTTTCCTGTTCAACACAAGAATGTTCGTCCATAAAACTCAGTTAAACATGTAGACATAACATTTCAGCGTATATTGTTGACATAACATATATTTTTATGTAATAAATAGTTATTCACAACTCTTAGTATAAATGACAGAAAAAGTACAGTGTGATAAACAAATGGCGATTTTTTTTTATTGTAGAAACAGTGTTTTTGTTTTTGTACTTTGCTGACCCTTGTGAAAAACTACAATTAAGCATAAATGTATGTAGTATTTATAGATTTTTTCTAAAAAATGTTATTAATCTGGATTGCTAATAATATATAATAATGTTATTATTATTAATAATATCTGATGTGTTGTGTGTTTTCAGTTCATTTACGGTTATTGATCTCTGCTCTGTCGACTTTTGATGTTGGAAGTTCAACTCTACAGTTTAACAAAGTGACTTTTATTGATATTTTAGTAGTTTGAAATAATATAAGAATTAATATAGAGAGAAATGAGTCTGTAAATGAACAGAAAATGGACTGGCGGTTTATTACAGGGTTTGTGTAGCGTAATATATAACACCAACACAGACAATAAATCACTTTAAGTGAAGTTTATTTATAAACTAATTTCGAGAGGACCACGTGCTTATGATTGATCACAGCTGGTCCCGCGTTAGCTAATGCATGATTCACCAATCAGACTCCTAACTTACTATAAATAACCAGAGTTTCTTACTACAGTTATATTCGCTTTCAAGAATCCCCTTTTACACCCCTACTTCTCCTCCTTTCCCTTTATAGGGTGGCACGGCGGCCCAGTGGTTAGCAATGCTGCCTCACAGCAAGTACATTACTGGTTCAGGTCCTTAACGCCAGTTGGCGTTTCTGTGCGGTGTTTGCATGTTTTCTCCATGCTTTCGTGGGTTTCCCCCTGGTCCGCCGGTTTCCTCCTACAGTCCAAAGACGTGTAATAAGTGAATCTAAATTGGCACTACAGTCGTGCTCTTAACCAGCAGTATATCCATATTTAGCAATTTTTTGCTAATAAATTGCTATTATAAGAGGGTTTTTTCAAGACCTACCTGAGCTCAAACTCCCCTCTCATGGGATGGGAAGGAGCCCCAGGCACGAGGATCTTATGAGCTCAGCGCTCTCTCCCAGGACAGCATGCCAAACAAGCTTTATAATCAATCATCAGCTGAGTGTGAACTCTTGAAACTATTAAAAATGTCAATAAAAGTCACTTTTAGGTTAAAAGAAAAAATATAAAGGTCCCATAATGCAATTCAAAAGCTTAAATAAATGGAGGAAAAAAAATGAATCACAAAATACAGAAAGCTGTTAATTTACGGATGTTTTTTATTGTGTAGATTATTTTAAGCATCTGTTTGTTTATAAGATAGAGATACTGGATTAATTATGCGGTATTAAAACCTTAGCCTTCGTCATCCCACACATATTTAAATTGTTTATTTTATTTTTTTTAAAACTTGAATTTATTTTGACGAACTACGTACCAAAGTCCCTTTAAGACAAGTCATTTCACTCAGCAGTTATCTTTGAGACCGGCGGCCACCTCTCGGGCTCGGTTATTCTGTATGAATGGGGAAACATCAAATTCTCCTAAATTGTTTACCAAGCTTACGATTACTGTTCAAATTTGGGATCACTAATAAAATTAAACAACAGCTCGCTCTTTATTGTCATTTGTAAACGTTCAAACCAAGCAAAATACAGTAATAATAATGCGTATGCACACTCGAAATTAACGAGATCACGACACCTACCTCATTTATGGCCATGTTACACATTATCATCCTCCGAATCAGTGTTTCTCAACCATGTTCCTGTCTCTTTAACTAAACACAACTGTATCAGATCATCAGCTCATTACAGCTCATACAGATTACAAAACCAAATAACTTTTGCTTTTAATTGTAGCTGGTTCATTTAAAAGTACAGATTTCAAGCTTTATATGGATATATTTCTTATGTCTGTGAAGAAACTATTTGCTGAGATTCCAGTGCATTTGTTGACCACCAAACCAATCGTAAATGGACACAGTTTTAAGTTTCTCCCCCTGAGAAATGCCAGTCTATAACGATCAATGATTGTCTCCTGTACTAGTTGGCAGGGCTTCATTCGCCTTATTGACCATTACACTTTCCCCATTCAAAACAATACGAGTGACATTTCTTGTGTATTCTATAGTCTTTAATATATCTATGCCATATCAATTCCAATGTGAAAACAAAAAGTGGAGTGACACTTACGGAGGTAAAGGCATATGTAGTTTTGATGAATTTTTTGTGATAGGTGGTGGTCTTCTACACACTTGTGTCCTGCGCCCCTCTGGTATCTACGGTCCTGAAGAGAGAAGGCATTTACACCGAGTGATGGTAAGTTTTATAATTGTTGCGAAGCAGACACTGAGAACAGACTTGCAGACTCACATGCAGAAAGAACTGGTCATACAGACAAAGGTCGCAAAATAAGAGCATAGGGGTAATCTAGTTAACAGTCCCAATGCAAGTGACAGGTCAGGCTAGGTGGTGAAGAATCATAACGTGAACAAGGCTAGAATCAAAAACACGGCAAAAACACTTCATATTGTTCCTAAGAGAAACAAGACTCGGCAAAGAGAATATGAATGTGAGGTCTATATATAGTCCTACTAATCAGTCCATCGTGAGCTACGGCTGTGTCTGTGTGTGAGTGTTCAAATTATTGTCAGCTGTAGCAGGGGTTGATGGGCGCAAAAAGTTCTGGGAGTTGTAGCTCATTGAAATAACAGACGTAATCTCCAGCTAAGAAAACGCCACTGGCGATCACAATAATTATTCTCTTTCCACCTATTTCCTCCCATATAAGGCTGCACAATATATAGTTTGAGCATTGATATTGTAATGTGTGTGTCTGCAATAGTCACATCGCAGGATATGCAGTGTTGAGGGATTACAGTTGAACAGCACAATTGAGAATATGTAACATTTGTGGAGTTACTGCAAAGTATAACCATAGCAGAGGGAAACTTTATCATTTGCATTTGACATAAAGGCATTTCAAGAGAGTTTAAAGCAGTCGAGCACAAAATAGGTACATCTGTAACTTTATTGAAGAATAATTATACTGAATTATTAAGACAATGAAGACTATACAGTGTTATTTTACACTTCATTATTCAATTTCTGTACCGGAATACTGTTTTGACAGTAAAGCACTGTTTATTTGACTTTTTTCATTTCTCTACTGTAATTATTCTTGTTTGCAATTTGTTTATTATTTTTTATACATAATTCACACTCTTACAGAATCACCCCGATCAATCTACAGTAAATTAATGATTTGTTTCCAAAAGGTTATTCAAGCCACCTCATGAAATTCTATTCATTTCGTAATATATACTCTACAGTACCTGACAAAAGTCTTGTCATCTATCTATTAGGAACATCAAATAAAAACTTGACTTCTAGTTGATCATTTGGTATCAGAAGTGGCTTATGTGAAAGGCAAAGGCCTCTAGATTACGCTTATTTTACCAAAATAAAATATGATCATGCCTTGATTTTTAATGATTTATTTAGAACAGTGCGGTCTGACTTTGCTTAGACAAAAGTCTCGTCACTAAACAGAAATAATGTACAGTATAAAGTCATGCTGCAGTGGAAAACGAATGAATATTGTGTATGACTCCCATGAGCTTGGAGGACTGCATCCATACATCTCTGCAATGACTCAAATAACTTATTAATAAAGTCATCTGGAATGGCAAAGAAAGCGTTCTTGCAGGACTCCCAGAGTTCATCAAGATTCTCTGTATTCATCTTCAACGCCTCCTCCTTCATCTTACCCCAGACATGCTCAATAATGTTTATGTCTTGTGACTGGGCTGGCCAATCCTGGAGCACCTTGACCTTTTTTGCTTTCTGGAGCTTTGATGTGGAGGCTGAAGTATGAGAAGGAGCGCTATCCTGCTGGAGAATTTGCCCTCTCCTGTGGTTTGTAATGTAATGGGCAGCACAAATGTCTTGATACCTCGGGCTGCTGATGTTGCCGTCCACTCTGCAGATCTCTCGCACGCCCCCAAACCATGACTTTTCCTTCAACAAACTTGAATGATTTCGATGAGAATCTTGGTGTTCATGCGGGTTCCTTCTGCCACTTTTCCCAATGATCAACTAGAAGTCAAGTTATTAATTGTTGCTCTTACAACTGGGATTGACAACAAGATGTTCGTCTGGTGTATTTCGCAGAAAAACAAAACATTGCAATGTCAGATTTTTCCAATATCATGCAGCTTTATCCCATCACATCATGATTTACAGGGACACTCCATAAATGTAATGTATTTTATATTGTAAAAAACGTTAATTATATGGCCATACCCTAACCCTACTCCTTATCCCAACCCTCATGAACTCTTACCAAAATTTCCATTTTAAAACCCCAGTAAGTATGTTTTTAAGCCTTTTGAATTCCAGGGACATGAGGTGTGTCCCTGTAAACCACCTTAATAGAGTACAATTAAGTCATTATGCAACTTCATGTCCCTGTAAACCACATAAACATGCACACACACAGATTGCAGACAGTTGTATTCTGCAGCTTCAGCGGTGCCAATGTGCCCAGAGCTGTACAATATTAATGGAGTCTGGGAAAGTCTCCTGTTACAGCTCCTACTGTGCCTGACGAAATACTAAATACAGACACACGACTGTCTGTGCTTCTGCTGTCTCTAATATACAGACACATATTAGGCATATGAGAATTTAACTTTAATTTAATTTAAATTTAATGACATTTTTTAACTAATTTGCATTTTCAGATTTTTATTATAGATTACAAGGGCAAACAATTATAATTTTCACCACAAAACTAGCAATATGAGCTAACAAAATCAGTATGGTTGTTATCAGTAAAGGCTGTTTTTGACTTTGTTTTCTTCTCTTCTCTTCTCTTCTCTTCTCTTCTCTTCTCTTCTCTTCTCTTCTCTTCTCTTCTCAGGTGAACGTGGAAAGACGGTTGTTCAGCTTTTGTTTTGGGGATCCCAATGCCAAGATGAACTGGGTGCATGTGGATAATCTGGTGACGGCGCATGTTTTAGCAGCAGAAGCTCTCACTGCAGAGAAAGCCTTTGTGGCGGTATGTGTGGAACTAGTATTGTGATATTGATTATATGTATTTTTTATATATATTTTGACAGAAATTAGTATTTTGTTTCAATCAGCAGATTTGAAGATGTATTATTATATAATTGAAGTCAAAGTTATTAGCCCCCCTATATATTTTTCCCCAATTTCTTCACTTTTCTAAACATAATAGTTTTAATAACTAATTTCTAATAGCTGATTTATTTTATCTTTGCCATGATGACAGTAAATAATATTAGACTAGATAATTTTCAAGATACTAGTATTAAAGTATATCTTAAAGTGACATTTAAAGGCTTTAAAGGAGCTGTATGTATGTTTTTGACTCTTCTAAAAAATAAAAATACCATGTTTGCAGACATTTAAGAAATATGCTCAGTGAACTTATTTGTTTATCTGAAAAACAATGCTGAAGTCAGATATTCTGCTTTGAAAATGTTTCATTGTCATTTGGCCTTTTAACCTGCCCACTGCCACTTTAGCCAATTATATTTCAGCACCCTGGGTTGGCTTGTTCGAAAACCACGTATTTCATTCAGTCATGAAGGCTCTCAAAGTGTGCATCCATGGCCCAAATGTGAGCTCTGGTGGACAGTAACAGCCTCCGAAATGAGATGCAGATTCAGAGTTCCACAAGAGGTGGTTATAAATTAGCAAATAACATAAATATTATGAACGTAAACATTAGATGAGCAGGTTACATTGTGTTCTAACAACACTCTACATGACGAGATATGCAGTGATAAGTAATTTGGTTGTTTGCACCAGACGAAATATGACAGAAATTTAAATACAGCCATTCAGAAGCACAGAATAGTGCACTCGCTGCACTCCAACGAATTGGTAAGGTTTACAATCTAATTAATACATATTGAACCTCATTAACATTATTAAATGTAGATGCTGAATCACTGATATGTGTTGGTTACACTGAGTCACAGTTCTGAAGATCAGTTTCAAACAGTTGATTTTATTTTCATGATCTGAGGTGAACTATCTGCTGCTGCTTTCAGCATATGGCAATAAATGTCATGTAAAATGGCATTCAAACTCACATTGTTAGCATTTAATGCTGAATAAAGCACATGAGGTGTACCTGAGGTGATCAGTTTATTCTGTTGTTCACCTGTGAGAAATAGAAGCCCTTTCTAAAATGTTATTTTTGATTTTAAACGTGCGAACACAGCAGCACGGTTATAGACGATGTGTCTGACTGGTAACAAACTCAAATGATAAAAGACAAAGTTCACCATTCTACAATTCTCGTTCAGCTCTCTCGACAAAAATGCTTGCTGCAAACCAACAGCTTTTCTGTATCGGTTCTGACAGCATAACAGGGAAAGCCATGCAACAAACCCTGTGGATTATGGAAATAAACACATACAAGCCTTCATGAACGGCTAAATACTGCTTGCCGTAAGCGGACGCAGTCTCACCCAGTCATTGGGTCTCACAGCTTGGCAGGTCTGCCTTGCCATCTGAAAGCACATGCTCTCATGAATAATTAAAAAGCAGGGTCTTCTCATAGGATAAGAAAACTCCACTATAAATAATAACGAGAAACCGACACATCATCACTCCACTAGCAGATTCGCGCTATGTCACTGATTTTGATCCGCCCAAAAAATTATTTTAAACCCGGAAGATGAAACTAGCTGACAAAAGCTCAAAATTATCCAGTTTTCCCGTGCTAACGGTGTCTTAACTTATGCACAACACACACACACACATCTGTTAAAATCTCAAAAAAATTACTTGAGCGTGTCTTATACCTTTAAATCAGCCTTTAGGCTTGACAGTCAGGCACACTGCTGTTGGTGTAATCAATCTGGCAACCTGCACTTGTGTGTGTTTTGAACCAGGAATGCAATACCTAGTTCAATCACTGGGTGTCAAACTTACATACTGCACCTTTAGCTAGATCAATTAGGCAAGTTAGGGTAATTAGGCAAATCATTGTATAACAGTGGTTTGTTCTGTTGACAATCGAGAGAAAAAAACATTGCTTAAGGGGGATATTGATATTGTGTTTAAAATGGTTATTAAAAAAAATAAATGCTGTTTTTATTCTAGCCAAAATAAAACAAATAAGACTTTCTCTAGAACAGTGGTTCTCAAACTGTGGTACGCGGGCTTTCTTCTAGTGGTACGCGGAAGAATCGCTGAATAATAAAATAATCAAATAAACACTTTTTTAACCCTTTGACGCGTACGATAACACGCACATCAGAAAGCATTGGCTGTTCCCTGAAGCGTATGATTACACCGCTGTGCCAAAATGATTATTTTAGTGCATCGCGTCATTAGATGTTAAAAAAAAAAACTCCTTGGCGCTGAGGATGAGGCGCGCGGCGCTTGCAGTGTGTGCGGTGCGGAGCAGATACACACGTGCCAGAGAAGCCCTTCTGCAGACTAGTTCTGCAAATTCAGGAAGTTCCCCATGCTGCATCATTGGTTAAATAATTATTACGAACGTGTTAAAATGAGTGCTCGTAGTTTGTGTAAAATAATGCGTGCTTTCGATATATAATGTTATTTGTTTGTAAAGCAGCGTGGCTTTCGGTTTAGTTTGTCACCTCAGATTTAAGCTAATTGATTTGGATGTGATTCAAATGGCCCGAGACTGTTACGGATTGGTCAGGCTCTCACGAACCCCAATCACGAAGATCACCATCACCTGCGTACTAACGAGCACACAGCTGCAACACATTCACGAGCACCAGTTAAGAGCACAGCCCTCTAGTCGCTCATTGTCCGGGCTCGTTCATGCGAAAGCGGACACTGAGCGACCACCCAGCGTAGTCATACTCAGCTAACCAAACTTTGTACTTACATATTCTCTGTGTCTTCCTCCTAGTCCTCCTGGTCCTCCCGAGTCGTCCTGTCTCCAAGTTCCTCGTCTTCTGTATCCTCATCTGTCGTCTGTATCTGGTGTGTGCTGTCCATCCTCCTGTCTTCCATCTACCCAGTCACGGAGGAAAAGACCCGTCATCAATCCTGATCCTCCTGGCTATCCCTCATGTGCTCCTTTGTTGTCAATTAATAAATCCACTAACGTTTCACTTACCTCTGTCTCCTGTCCGCTTCTTAACAGAAGCCCGGACCTGAACAGTGACAACATGAGCACCCCCGATCACTTTCAAGAGCTGGTGGACCAGTTGAAGCGGATTCTACAACCACCAGCTCCACTTCCCAACGCACCACCAGCACCGAGCACTTCCGCATCCACAGCTTCTTCTTCGGCCCTTCCTTCCAGTCCCATGGCCCGACCAGCGCCCTACTCAGGCGGGGCGGAGGAGTGCAATGGTTTTCTCTTACAATGCTCACTCATATTTGAAATGCAACCTTCTCTATATCCCACAGATAAATCGAAGATCGCCTATATCGTCTCGATACTCTTTGGACCTGCACTAAAATGGGCCGAAACCATCTGGAACCAAGCCGGGCCGGTCATGAATTCTATCACTACCTTCACGGAGTATTTCAAAGAGGTGTTTGGACGTTCTGATGGAGAGGTGGCCGCCGGAGAACAACTGTATCATCTAAAGCAAGGTACAATGTCTACACAGGATTATGCACTCCGGTTTCGGACTCTAGCGGCTGCTAGTGGATGGAATGAGAGATCGTTACTGACCACTTACCGGCTCGGCTTGGAACCCACTCTGCGCATCCAGTTGGCCGCACTAGATGATACTATGGGTCTGGAGAGATTCATCCAGCACTCTCTACGATGTTCCGATCGTCTTAGGACCTATCAACAGGACACAGTCTCCCCTTCTTCTGCACTCCTCCGATCGCCTGAGTCAAAACCCCCTCCAGAACCAGAGCCCATGATTATAGAGTCTGGATGATTGACAGCAGCGGAACGACAGAGGAGGCTGACCCGGGGTCTGTGCCTATACTGCGGCATCAGCGGACACACCCGTATGGAGTGTCCCCTCCGTCCCATACGGACTTCAGTGAGTGTATTTAGTACAAGTGTCGAACAATGTAATCCTCTTACTTCCACTGTACAAATAACTACGGCCTCTGTTTCTCTCCATGTGACAGCCCTTATCGACTCCGGGTCAGCAGGGAATTTCATCTCCCAATCCCTCTGTCGTCAACTCAACCTCCGTACTGAAGCGTCCTCACACATCTACCAGATACAGCCGATAACACAGTGTGCTCGATCTTCAACCCGTATTCATCGTCAATGTGAAGACATCCTTCTTCAAGTGGGGTTACTACATCAGGAAAGGATTCAATTTCTGGTTCTGGAGGGTGCAAACATGGACATCATATTAGGGCGCCCGTGGCTGGTGAAGCACGATCCCATCATCTCTTGGGGCACAGGAGAGATCAAGAAATGGGGAAGTGGATGTTCATCAGCCTGTTTTCCTAGTCTCCCTCTTCAAGGTCGGAAACCCATTTCCTTATTTGTGACATCCGTCGAGAGTCCTCCTGAGAAGCAGTCCATCAACATTCCTCAGATGTATAGGTCCTTTCAAGATGTCTTCTGCCCCAAGAGAGCTTCCCAGCTACCTCCGCATCGGCCATGGGACTGTGCAATCGACCTAGTTCCAGATGCCCAGTTGCCTAGAGGTAGGATCTACCCGCTCTCGCTTCCGGAGAATAAGGCCATGGAAGATTACATAAGGGAGGCTCTGAGTCAGGGGTATATTCGTCACTCCAAATCACCAGCGGCTTCCAGCTTCTTCTTTGTGGCCAAGAAGGACGGAGGGCTGCGACCATGTATTGACTACCGTATCCTGAACAACAGTACAGTAAAATACAGGTATCCCCTTCCTCTGGTACCAGCCGCTTTGGAGCAGCTCCGAGAAGCCAAGATATTCACAAAGTTGGACCTCCGCAGCGCGTATAATTTGATAAGAATACGTGAGGGGGACCAATGGAAGACTGCCTTCGTGACCCCTACAGGTCACTATGAATACCAAGTCATGCCCTACGGTCTGGTCAACGCCCCCTCCGTATTCCAGAACTTCATTCATGAAGTCCTCCGGGAGTTTCTCCACCGATGTGTGATCGTATACATTGATGACATCCTCATCTACTCCCGGAGTGAGGCAGAACATCGCCACCACGTTGCGGAGGTCCTACAAACATTGAGAGAAAACCAACTCTACCTCAAAGCGGAGAAATGCTCCTTCCACCAAAAGTCAGTTCAATTCTTGGGGTACCTGATTGATCAAACTGGTATAAGGATGGATAAGAGGAAGATTGAGGCTGTTCTGTCCTGGTCAGAACCCACGACCATTAAAGAGCTCCAGAGGTTTCTTGGGTTCGCCAACTTTTATCGGAGATTTATCAAAGATTACAGTAGCATTACAGCACCTCTCACCAATCTCCTCAAGGATAAACCCAAGAGACTGGTATGGTCCAGTGAAGCAGCCGCAGCCTTCCGCCTTCTCAAGAAGGAGTTCACAAGGGCCCCACTCCTGACTCATCCTGACCCAAATCGTCCTTTCGTGGTAGAAGTGGACGCCTCCACCACCGGCGTCGGGGCAGTTCTATCCCAACATCATGATACTCCGCCCCGACTGCATCCCTGTGCCTATTTCTCTCGGAAGCTGAGCCCGGCGGAGCAGAATTACAGCATAGGAGACAGGGAACATCTAGCGATCAAGCTCGCATTGGAGGAGTGGCGACACTGGCTGGAGGGAGCTCAACACCCGTTCCAGGTGATCACCGACCATAAAAACCTCCAATACCTCAAGGAGGCCAAGAGGTTATGTCCACGTCAGGCCAGATGGTCTCTCTTCTTCTCACGCTTCAATTTCTCCATTTCATATCGTCCAGGATCCAAGAACCTTAGAGCAGATGCTCTTTCCCGTTTGCATGAGTGTCACGATCTCGAGGAACTTCCCACTAAGATCCTCCCTGAACACATCTCCATCTGCCCGATCACCTGGAACACTCCTCCAGTCGTTGCCACTCAGGAGGTTCCCACTCCGCCGGGATGCCCTCCTCATCGGCAGTTCATTCCACCTGAACAACGGGTAGATCTTATCCACTCTTTACACACCTCACTAGGCACTGGACATCCAGGGATCAACAATACTCTCTCGCTATTGTCCCAACGATTCTGGTGGCCAAATATGGCAAGGGATGTGAGGCGATATGTTCAGGGCTGTAAGGAGTGTGCCCAATCCAAAAGTCCACGTCACCTACCAGCTGGAAAGCTCCATCCCTTGCCGATTCCGAACCGTCCCTGGTCACACCTAGGAGTGGACTTCATGACTGACCTTCCCTCGTCAGAAGGTAATACCTGCATTCTGGTCATTGTTGATAGATTCTCGAAGTTTGTAAGATTGATCCCTCTGAAAGGTCTTCCCACAGCCTTTGAAACCGCAGATCAAATCTTCAATCAAGTCTTCAGGTCTTTTGGTATCCCCGAGGATATCGTGTCGGACAGAGGTCCCCAGTTTATCTCCCGACTGTGGAAAGCCTTCTTCAAGCTCCTAGGTGTGGCCGTCAGCCTCTCCTCAGGATACCACCCCCAGACTAACGGGCAAACGGAGAGGAAGATCCAGGAGGTGGGACGGTTCTTGAGGACCTTCTGCAGTGGTCATCAGAACTCCTGGAGCCAGTATTTGGGCTGGGCAGAGTATGCCCAAAATTCACTGCGGCAACCCACCACCGGACTCACGCCATTCCAGTGCGTACTGGGCTTCCAACCACCGCTCTTCCCCTGGGATGGCGAACCATCTGATGTCCCCGCAGTGGATCACTGGTTCCGGGAGAGCGAGAGAGTCTGGGACGAGGCACACCAACATCTGCAGAGGGCAGTTCGCAGAAGTAAAGTCGTCACCGATAGGAGGAGGTCTGAAGAACCCAGATACACACCCGGACAAAAGGTGTGGCTATCTACCCGGGACATCCGTATGCGACTGCCCTCTCGCAAGTTAAGTCCCCGATTTGTTGGTCCCTTTACCATCTTGGAACAGGTCAACCCTGTCACCTATAAGTTACAACTACCCTCACAATACCGCATTCACCCTACCTTCCACGTCTCACTATTAAAACCTTATCACGACCCTGTTCTTCCCTCCACAGAGCCTGACCACGAAGAGGAACCCCCTCCTCCACTGCTCCTAGAAGAAGGAGCGGTCTACGCAGTGCAGGAGATCCTACGTTCCCGACGTCGTGGTGGGCAGTTAGAGTACCTGGTGGACTGGGAGGGTTACGGTCCCGAAGAAAGAACATGGGTTCCCAGAGCTGACATTCTCGATCCTAGTCTCATGTCGGAATTCCATGAGAACCACCCTGAATTCCCAGCACCTCGAGGAAGAGGAAGACCACCACGGCGTCGGCGGTTTAGGCCCTCAGGAGCGGGCCCTGGGGAGGGGGGTACTGTTACGGATTGGTCAGGCTCTCACGAACCCCAATCACGAACATCACCATCACCTGCGTACTAACGAGCACACAGCTGCAACACATTCACGAGCACCAGTTAAAAGCACAGCCCTCTAGTCGCTCATTGTCCGGGCTCGTTCATGCGAAAGTGGACACTGAGCGACCACCCAGCGTAGTCATACTCAGCTAACCAAACT
>CAIGQQ010038027.1:3935211-3960241 GCA_903798035.1 Danio albolineatus | reverse complement strand
ATATATATGTGTGTGTGTGTGTGTGTGTGTGTGTGTGTGTGTGTGTGTGTGTTTGTGTATGTATATGTGTGTATGTGTATTATTTTAAAATCATAATATATATTTTGACATTTTAAAATCATAATATATATTTTACTCACCATAAACTCTGTTAATGTGAACAGTGACGTTGTTTCATCAGGGGAAATTTGGATGAATCCAAACTCTTGTAAAACTCGGACATTTCCCGCACTCACTGTGGATTTTCCTTCTTCTTGGTTGCCGCATGGCTCACCAAAACGTGGTTATCAATTATGTTTACTTCAGTGTGGTCTGATTGAAGGCTCGTAATAGCGACACCCGGTGGTTATTTATTGAATTACATCTATTTTTCTACAGCAGGCCAAATTCTATTAATATTTATAAAAAGCCTCGCGGGCCGCCACTAAACTGATTGCGGGCCGCAGATGGCCCGCGGGCCGTAGTTTGGACACCCCTGGCCTACATTATCTGTAAATGAAAGAAGTCTAGAAAGTACCAGGATTCTTCCTTGAGAAAGTCACCCAGGCAAACTGAGCCATTGGGATAGAGGAGGAGAGAGAATAGATCCTTCCAGAAAATAAACCATCTTTGCAGCACTCCACCAATCAGGCCTGTATGGTAGAGTGACCAGACGGAGACACAACTCATTAAAGCACAGGACACACACCTGGAGTTTGACCAAAAGACATCTGAAGGATTCTCAGACTGTGAGAAACAAAATCCTCTGGTCTCCTGGAACAAAGACTGAACTCTTTGTCTGAAGGAAAGCAGACACTGCTCATCATCTGGCCAACAACATCCCTACAGTGATCATGGTGGGGCAGCATCAGCTCTGGGGATGTTATTCAGCATCAGGAACTGGAAGGTTTGTCAGAATTGAGGGAAAGATAAATGCAGCGATACACAATGACATTCTTGAAGAAAAACCAAAGCCTCAAGACCTCAGGCTGGGGTGACGGTTTATCTTTCAGCAGGACAACAACCCTCTGAGTGTGTATGTGTGTATGTGTGTGTGTGTGTGTTAGCATGTTCATGACAGGCTCTGTTTTTCTCTCAGGTGAGGAACATCGCAGTCAGCCACACCTTCAAGATCGAGAAGGCTCAGCGTGATCTGGGTTTCAGTCCTCAGAGATTCAGCCTGACGGACTCAGTGGATCAGTATCTGCAGAGTCGACCGGCGCGCTCCGCTTCCTCCTTCAGCACACAACACCTGATGCTGCTGCTGTTGATCTGCGGGATCATCGCTCTCTTCATCCGCTGCGCAGCCTGGGAATGACAAACCTCACGTACGAACCAAAGCTAGCAAAGTTTGTTAAAGGGCACCTATTATGCAAAAATCCCTTTTAAAGGGGCTTAAAAACAGTTGTGTGGCAGCAGTGTGCGAATATATAACCAGCATCTAACGGTAAGCATTTATTAATTATATTTTTTATAGTCACACTTGATCAAAACAGTCTGCAGAAACAGTTTGATTGTCATTCTCCCATTGTACGTGTCATCAGAGGGGAAAAGCCTCGCCCATTAGTGATGATCTCACCCTCATTAGCATAGGACACCAGTCTTGTTTTTGAATCTGCCACTATGCTGACATACAGGCATTTATAGCTCCGCCCTCTTTTGAACTAATTTGAATTTAAAGCAACAGTCACAAAAACAACACAAGTAGGATCAAAGCCTAAAAGGGGCAGATTCCAAGGGTTACAAAACATTATATGCGAGGTATTTGAGCGAAAACTTCACATGCATACACACTAGGGACATCGATGTTTTACATTTTGTGAAAAGTAATAATTAAGTCTTAATTAAATATAAATAATACATATTAAGGCTACAGTGATTAGATTGGCATAGAAATGACACATTTCAGACACAACAGTACTTTTAATTCCTTCTTGAGTTGTTACGTAGTAATTTCACATTCGCCATTTTGTTGAATGTCACACTTGATGTCTCTGTCGGCTGGTATACGTCACTTCCTAAGCAAACGAATGCTAAAATGTAGTTCTCAAGAAACTGGCCTGGTGGCTAGTTCCTGATTCCTGCTGATTATTCTTAAAGGGGTAGTTCACCCCAAAAATCTCATTTCTGTCATTTAGTTATTGTCAACCACTTGACATGATACTTTACGGTCACACTTTATTTTGACGGTCCGTTCGTTGAATTTAAGAGACATTGCATCTACATGCCAACTAATTCTCATTAGATTAAAAGTAGACTGTTTGGTTGGGGTTAGGGTTTGTGTATGGCCTCGTTTACACTAGTGTGTTCTAGTTTTAGCACACTAGTGTTTCACCCAGCGTTTCTGAACATATCTCCGTCCACACAACTCCACCAAAAACGTATATCACGTGACCATTCGTGCACTCTGGGCATGCGCGTTCAAGTATAAACAGGAAGCATGCGTCTCGCTCGGCGTTCTTAATAGGGCTTACGCTGCTTGAAACGCGAGCGATTAGCGAGTGCTTGAACAGTAGCTTGCGAATATACGTAGCTGTTGTAGTAAAAAAGGCAAGTTTAACTGCACAATGGCGCCTACAATGCTCCCATTTCTGTGTCCATGTTGTTGTTTACAGTAAAGGCTGGTCTGCCGTCTTCCGGTGTCATTATAGTCATGTGATAGGGGCTTGACGAATAAAGGAAGGTTACGCAATGACCCAAAAGTCCCAATCAAGTAGCGAATCTCAGCAGCCATGCCTCCGTTTTCAAATGTCTCCCTCCGTTTTCCCTCCATCCACACTAAGACAGAGCAGCAGCGTTTTAGAATGAAAACGGCCTCTCCAGCGTTTCCAAAACGCTCCATTTTCAGGGCTCAAAAACTGGACGGATGGCGTAACCGTACCAAAACTTATGTGTTTTAAAACGAAAACGCATTAGTGTAAACGGGGCCTAAGTTGGCATGTACTTGCAAAGTTTCTTATAGTCAGTTAAATGTCTGTTGAAGGACTGTTTAATGTCGGTATCAACAGATATTAAGCAGACAGTCTACTAATACTCGAATGGACCATCGAAATAAAGTGTTACCTACTTCACTTATTCCAGACACTTATTGTGTCTGTATTTATGTACCCTAATAACTTAAATCAAAATAACTTTCACTATTCGTTCAGTATCATCTCTGCTCGTCTCTGATTGGTGCTTACTGGTGTGAGGGCGGGGCCAGCCTGCCACTCATGTCAGGTCAACTATTAGCAAACCTCAATCATCCAATCAATTCCTCAAGTCCTGCTATTCCACAATGGCTGCGTCCGAAACCGCCTACTACTCAGTAGGTACTGCATTTGAATTTAAACATACTACTCGTCCGTTAGAAAAGTATGTTCTATGCCAGTGGTTCTCAACTGGTTTGACCACAGGACCCACATTTTTAGGAACTGTAACATAATTTTAGGAATTATAATTAATTTGTATTTATTTGTTAACGTACACAAGTATTGAAAGAAAAATAATGAGAAAATCAGCAAGACTTACAAATAAACAATATTTTATTGCTGACATTTAACAAAATGTATCAAATTATAGAAATATTACAAAGTAAAAACAACAAACACTGTAAACAGTGGTTAGGGTAAGGAAAGGTCGTTACCATACACAAAACTGAACTGTTAATAAAACAAGAACACTGATCCTGTTGAACAGAACAAACCAGCAAATTGTAAAATGATTAAAATATTCATAACCATTTTTACATCTAATAAGACAGCGATTATAAACATCTGTTTCACTTAACAGTAATGTGGGAAGATAATGAGATAACTGAGGATGTGCTTTACTGATGTGATAAGAGTTTCCAAGTCAGGAGTGATGGTAGACAGTGCTACCCGAAGATCGTGCTCTATGTACAACCTGTTCCTTTGCTTGGAGTCAAGCTGCACCAAGGAAGAGAAGCCACTTTTATACAAATACGTAGTTCTGAATGGGATGGGCACTCTCAGATCGCGAAAACTGGGAGAGGCTTACTTCACTGAATTTCCTTTTCAGCGTCTTATCACATGAAAGCTCCACCAGCTGACTCTCTATGTTGCTCGGCAACGTGACACTTTCCACGTCGATTCCAAAGGGATCGGTTGTCGTGCGCGCATTTCAAAATAAAAGTCCGGTATACGCAAAACAAGCTAAAAATTAAACTTTTGTTGTTGTTTTTTTAACCACACACACTCCGCGACCCACTGAAAATGTTCCTGCGACCCACTTTTGGGTCGCGACCCACCAGTTGAGAAACACTGTTCTATACAGTATGAATGTGAGCAGTATGAATGGAATTCGGATGTACTACATCCACCATTTTGTCACGATCACGTGACCTACCCATATAAGTTACGTTGCTTCACTCCCATTCTTTAATTCTCTTGCGAGGCATCATGGGAGAGCACAGCTTGCTTGCGATGCTCACTTCAGAATCTCGCCAGAGTAGTAGGTCATCACTTCTCGCATACTGATTTTCGAATTCTATGAATTCGGACATACTACTCGGCTCACATACTGATTTTAGCGTACTATGGAAGAATGCGGTTTCAGACGCAGCCCATCTGTTTTAATTTTATTTATATATGTTTTTTGGAATTGCAATTAGCAATTAAAACTGTGCACAAAATCTTTATTATTATCAAAATAATATTGTTTTATTATTGTATCCTGTTATAAACTATAATCAAAAACACATGCAATGTTAAATTTGACGTTTTCTTATGTTTTAAATGTAATAGTGTTCGACGATTGATGAACATTTCTGTAAATGTAAAATATATAACTTGCAGAACTGCTTGAAAAGTATTTCAAGACTAAATGAAAAGTCAGTTGCTGGTAGTGTTTTAAAATGATGTTAATACTTCGACATTAATTAATACGTATTACATTAATAATGTATTCCTTTATTTATATTAATTATGTATTTATTGTTATTTATTTATTGATTTTAAATTATTTTAAGTCTGCAGCTGATGGTTGATGGTTAATCATGGTGTTTTTGAGTCAGTCAACTCAATGTCTACAGTATTTTTGGTCTAACGGATGAGATTATTTGCCCACAGTCTTCCACAGAGTGTGTATTAATATTCACTCACTCTTATCAGCACATACTGGGGTTTTCCACTCTCACACTATTCAAAAATGTCCTAAAATTAGTTAAAAATGGTCCTGGTGATACAAAATAAATGTTTGTCTCTACCTCAGTAACAAAATTTGAATATACATACAGTACATATTCATATTAATGTTTAGGTAGTAAAAGACAAAGTATAGGTAGACAGGCAGACACAGAAAGATAAATGAGAGTGTCAGTTCATCATTGTGTTATTGATAAAGTTTGCAGAATGAGTTTTGTATGAACCGCTGGAGTGTGTTTGGGGAAATATAAGTGAGATTATATGGTATGAGGTAAAGCTTTGAAGTATTACCCTGGTGTCATACATGTTCACATTTCAAAAGTGACATGAATTCAGATCAGATGATGCAATAGAGGAGTGTGTTACTATAGATATTTAAGTTTGTTGGGGTGTCAACTGTTAATGGTAATGTTAGTTTGTGTCTTCAGTGAACCGATTTATGCATTTCATTCAATTACATCTAATTTATTAATCAAACTTATTGAAATGTTCAGTGTTTTGAAGGATACTGAGTGTTTTCTGACACGGTAACCTATTTGAATTGTGTGATTTTGAAAGATTTTGTTTATAAAACGAAGGTGACAAGTTTGCATTGTTGCACCAATAAATGAACGACTGTGAAAGATGGCATTCATTTGACTTTAAATTCCCAGTGCAAGCAATGGTGTCTATTAAAATACAAACTATGCGTCTAATTTCAATTCACTTTTAGGCTAAATGTAGATACAAATACCTATATTTTACATAACTCTTGTAAATTGTAAGGATTTTAATCTAGTTAATACATATTAAACCCACTTTAACATTATTAAGAGGCTACTGAGTGACAGATGTTGTTGGTTTGAACAGTTCTGATGTTCACTTTCAAACAGTACTGCTAGTTATTTTAGTATAACTAGTGCTAGTTATCTGAGGTATTACTGTACTAGCCTATGTCAAACTGTGTTTAAACTCACATTCGTAGCATTAATACAGAATAAAGCACATAATCTGTACCTGAGGTGATCTTTGTCATAGTAGTATTTTGCCGCGACGTCCCGATGAAAGCATTTCATATAATTTTCGCGCGTCTTTAACATTGGCGCGATTATGCTTTCACAATGGTATGAACCATTATAGGGGTGTTGAGATGTATTATTTATATTCTCTATTACTTCAATTATTAACAATATTATTCAAGATAAAGATCCGAGGAAATTTCTCACTAATAAATGGCTGACCCACACATAAAATTGTCCTGACGTCCTTAATTCAGGCGGGGAATTCAAGCGTTAAATCAAACCCCCCCTGGAACTCGCACCCTGATTTCCCCCTTGATATGGTGCAACTATAAGCAGTAAATGTATGCCATTGAAATGTTTTATAATCTGTGATAATAGTATAATACTTGTGATGGCTAATGTAGACTGCTGTAATTGTTGATTTTGTCCCACTTTGTTGTCTGTAGGACTTTGCATGTTGTTTTTCCATGTTGATTGTCATGTAAGCTACAACTGTTGTTAAGTGTTTCACGGTTATGAATTAATAAACTGTGTTGTGATTCCTCGTCCTCATTATAATATGATGTATAGAGGTTAAAGGGTTTTTTCACCCCCCCAAAAATTCAATTTTCCCACACTAAAGTGGTTCCAAATGTTTCTAGATCAGGGGTGCCCATACTTTTTCTTACAAAGGGCCAAAAACCAAACTTAATTAAGGCTTGTGGGCCGAAGGTAAATATAGTTGTGGTGATTTCCTAATTTATTTAATGATATTTAAAAATAACTAGAAAACATTGCTTTATATGGTATTATTTTACGTTTCATTAAATACAAAAACAATCTAATTTATAACAGAATTACTCTAGTTTTTGCCATGATTTGCTCGCCGTCATCTTCTGTATTCTCTCCATCGAGTGACGGTATTTACATTTTTACAAATCAGATTCATTTGCAATATTTAATTGAAACATTTCATTTCAGTTTGCTTTTTTGTGTAGCTCAGCAATAAGAGAGAAACAAAATAGGTTTTCAACAACTAGAGGATAAGTAAATGATTTTCATTTCATCAACTGCCACTTTAACGAATATCTCCTTAAATGCACCACCAGAGGGCGCCACAAATCCTAAAAAGATGCAAAAATCCATACTGTGGCAAGGTAGTTGGTCACACTTTATTTTGATGGTGCTTTTTGTTGAATTTAAGATACATTGCAACTAATTCTCATTAGATTATAAGTAGACTGTTAGGTTGGGGTTGAGGTTGGGGTTAGTGTAAGTTGACATGTACTTGCAAAGTATCTTATAGTCAGTTAAATGTCTGTTGAATGTCAGTATCAACAGATATTAAGTAGACAGTCTACTAATACTCAAGTGGACCATCGAAATAAAGTGTTACCATTCTTTAATTTTTAAACATAAGCTTTTCTGCTTGCTTGAGGCAGATTTTGAAAATAATGTAAATAATTAGAAATGAAAACACATTTGTGGAATGGATCTTTTTCACATTTCCGGGTTTCTCAGTAGCAGGAGTCATCATAGCTGGGTAAACAAACACAGGATTTTTACAATCCTATTTGCTGAAACATTAAAAGAAAAACTCCTCAATGGTGTTACCAAGACTTTCAGAAAAAGGAAAAAATAAAAAATAAAGAGAGAGAATAATATCAGATTAACTGTGCTGCCCCATATATGCTGCATTAGAAATGCTTCGATATTTTTTAACGCTGCTGTGGGTTAAATTGTGATTTTTGACAGTGTGCATTTCTGATGTTGCCTTTCCATACTCCTCATCGGTGTTAATTGCACATACGGGAACTTGAGGTGACTGAGTCAATACAGTCAACACGGTAGTATAAAATAATATACTCTGCTTAAATGTATATATTCAACCCTTTTAAAGTGTAACTTACACACTGGACTGGTGGGACTCGTATATACACTAGAAGAGAGTGTAATGTAACACCTGTGGAGTTATATGTACACCGGACAATTTGCCCTGCAGGTGTTAAAAATGTATTATGTGGTGTGCGTTTTAAAAAATATTTTATATATTCAATACTTTTGAAAGCTTAACCTGGACACAAGGGCTGTGCAATAGGACAAAATAATCATATTGCGATTTTTGGAACGAATTTTGCGATTGTGATTTTGGCAGCTGTTATTGTTTTTTCAAACGCGCTACATACACACATTCTAAATGTATTCAGTGCATGAGAAGTGCAGAACAAAACATTTCACAATGAAATAACACAGTATTAAATTTAATAAATAAAACTGTAGTAAATTTGTCTTTAAAACAGACAACATAAAATAAATGAAGATGAACTAACCTCACCTCTAGTTAAACACATACTGTACACAGCAGTACTAACTGCTCGATAAACAAAACTGTAGCAAAACTCAGCTCTGATTGGTGAACATATTAAAATCATGCGTACAAGAACGTGAACAAAGATCAAAATAAATTAATAGATAAATTGTAGCCTTACGAAATTGTATGTGCTTAAATAGATTTTTTTTTGCGATTGCGATTAATTGCACAGCCCTACTGGACACTTGGCTGGTGGGAATTCAACACCTGTGGTGTAAAGTGTACAATTGCTGTGCAGCCATCAAAAATACGCCACCGAATAATTTTTCAAAAATGATCATCTAGCACTGAAACATGAAGTTTTCTGAGTAAAGAACTGATTGATTTATTGGAAGTGAGAGTACAAATAAATATGGGTTGTACAAGTTATAATGTTAGATTTCTACATTGAGGATTATCAGCAACAGTTAATTTTTCACAGTACTGAACATTTTACCATTTTATTTGTTTTTGTATTTATTTTATTTGATTATTTCTTCATTTTATTAGTATTAAAATTACAGCTTCTCAGCTCTGTTTGTTAAAACCATAAGTGTCCTGCAGTTCTGTTTGTGTAATAAACGGAAAGCAAATTATATTTGTCTCCCCTGTTGGGTTGATCAAAAAATGGTCCGATCCGTGACTAAAAAACCCATAATGTTATTTGAACCAGGAGATTTGCGATCCGTTCCACCACTAGTCATCATGAAATAAAAAACAGCACAACCGTAATCGGTTCATTCATACAGTTTTATTTCTGGTCACCCAAGTTCAATGTTAGTCATGCAAGAAAGGCATTGGGTCTGTAGTATACTGTAGTATTTCTGAGAAGAACCTCGCATATTCAGCACCAGTAATAATCAGATTGTGCATTCCTTCGCTACGCATGTCAAATGTTACAATCATCAACTGCTAATAATAACAATAAATAATGTAGAAAACTATTCTTTTACTTAAAACATTGAACTCCGATTCCAGGATGGCTGAAACCATCAACTCTGGATGGAGGAGGTAACAGATTTAATACCGTCAACAAATACTAACGTGGTCATCTTCATCATCCCAAATTGATTGTTTTACCAGCAAGGTATTATTACAAGACAATCCCATGCTTGCTCTCCATTTGGTAGTTTAACATGTCAATGAACACTGCTCAATTTTTTTAAATCTTACAACAACAAGAGCTGTATTTCTCCGCTGCACACTATCATCTGATCATGCTTTCAAACACGTCGCTTGACTGAGAAGCACATCACTCTACAAAAGCTTGGATGGTGTATGAAAACGACAGGAGTTTATGCCAAAAATGGCTTTTATAGCTGACGGACGGCTGCGGTACAGTAGCACCATATTCCCGAAGCAGTGTTTCCCAACAGTGTTCCTGAAGGCACACTAACGGTACACACTTTCCACCTCTCCCTAATCAAACACATCATCAGAGCATTAGAAGAGACCCCAAAGCCTGAAATGAATGGGTCAGACATCCAACATATGTACCGTTGGTGCGCCTACAGGAACAGGGGTTGGGAAACACTGGCCTAAACACTGAAGCGATAAGCTCTGAAAGACGAAAACACCACTTTTTTCATCCCTCATATAACAATACACCGTCTATAAACACTTTCCTGTGACTAAAGGAATGGGTCAAATCAAAAACACGTTCTGCAGTCTGTCGCTTTCCTGAACGTTCAAACAATACGTTGAAGCAAAATGGCTTGTTTATACAATCAACTCAAGGTATTTATCTACTCAACAGGATCTGGGTTAAGTATTAAACCTCACATGAACAGCGTTATGCGTTACCAAACACATAATCCAGATATAATCAGCTATTGTTACTACTATTTCATGCTACACTGTAAAAAATATCCAGAAATTAGCAGTATTTGATATTTAGTGATTTATTTATTTATTTTTCCACATTTATTAACGCTTATGAATTGCATTGTGGGAGCCTGATGCATCTTTCAATGACTTATAACCTTGAAAAGCTCAAAAGAAAAGTGACTTTTGTTGATATTTTTAATAGTTTAAAGTGATATATCGTCTGGGTTGGTGTTGTATGTTACGCTACACAAACCGTGTAATAAACTGCCAGCACATTTTCTGTTATTTTACACACTTATTAGTCTCTCTATATTATTTCTTGTACATTATATTATTTCAAACTACTTAAAATGTCAATAAAAGTCACTTTGTTAAATTGTAGAGTTGCGGTAGATGGCGCTCTAAGCTCATTTTTAACAGTTTTTAACAGCAGATGGCACACTACGCTAGTTTTTAACATTAGATGGCGATTTAAGCTAGTTTTTAACATTAAATGGTACTCTAGGATCCTTTTTAACAAGAGATAGGCTAGTTTTTAACATTAGATGGCATTATAGGCTAGTTTTTAAACATTGAATGGCGTTCTATGCTAGTTTTTGAAATTAGATGGTGATTAAGCTAGTTTTTTCAAATAGATGGGACTCTAGGCAAGTTTTTAACAACAGATTAGCTAGTTTAACATTTGATGGCAACTTAGGCAAGTTTTTAACATTAGATGGCGCTCTAGACTAGTTTTTAACAACAGATTAGCTAGTTTTTAACATTAGATGGTGCTCTAGACTAGTTTTTAAAAGCAGAAAAGCTCGTTTTTAACAGCAGATGGCACTCTAGTGTAGTTTATAACATTAGATGGCCCTCTAGGATAGTTTTGTAACAGTAAATGCGCTCTAGGCATTTTTTTTAACAGCAGACTGTCATCTGGGCTAGTTTTTAAACATTAGATGGCGCTCTAGGCTAGTTTTTTTAACAGCAGATAATGCTTTGCAAACTGTTTGTAAGGCATACAGCGCCATCTGTGGTTGAAAACTAGTCTAGAATGCCGTGTGCTGCTAAAAACTTTTAAATACCAGCCTAGAGCGTCCCCTGATGCTAAAAACTAGCCTATCTGCTGTTAAATACTAGTCTAGAGTGTCGTCTGATGCAAAAAACTAGCCGACCTGCTGTTAAATACTAGCCTAGAGCATTGTCTGACGCTAAAAACTAGCCTATTTGCTGTTAAATACTAGCCTAGCATCGTCTGATGTTAAAAACTAGCCTATCTGCTGTTAAATACGAGCCTAGAGTGTCGTCTGATGCTAAATACTGGCCTAGAGCATCGTGTGATGCTAAAAACTAGCCTTTGCTATTAAATACTAGCCTAAAGCGTCGTCTGATGCTAAAAACTAGCCTTTGCTGTTAAATACTAGCCTAGAGCGTCATCTGATGCTAAAAACTAGCCCATCTGCTGTTAAATACCAGCCTAGAGCGTCGTCTGATGCTAAAAACTAGACGACCTGCTGTTAAATACTAGTGCGTCGTCTGCTGTTTAAAACTAGCCTGAGCGCCATCTGCTGTTAAATTTTCAACATTAAAAGTCGACAGAGCAGAGATCAACATCCTATAACGCAATTCACAACCATAAATAAATAAACCTAAAACATGGAAACTGTTAATTAAGAGATATTTTTTACAGTGTAGGGTCTCTTTTCAATATCCGTCTATACTCAAAACAAACCAACATATTCATGTCCATCAAACTGAACTTTCTACTGCTGATCCGAATCACAGGAGAGAAAAAAAATAAATAAATCTGAAAACAGTAAATAAACGCCAAACAAAAACATAAATAAAATCCTTTGACACTAAACAAAAACAATAAATAAATAAAAACGTAACTCAAAAAACTGACCACAGGTCTGTCTAAAGTGCATAGTATCACAGTGGTGTTTACATGCCAAAACAAAAAGTGCTGGAGACTATTAGCTAGAGCGAGTGTGTTTGCCGAACGCCGAGAAACGTTTTGATCTGAACAAACTATTTACACGGATTTTCAAGCATATCGTTTACATTGATAAGAGCTGATTCAGCTGTTCTGCTAGCACAAAGCACTGAGGTAAAGACAGTTTAGAAAAGCAGCAAACAGTATTGCTCAAATACAAGAGATCACCGTTGGTAACATCACCGAAATCACATGCAGCATTTACTATCATAAATTAATTGGTATTGCATGTGAAATGTCTAGACACTTGAAATCTATGGCTACATAAATGGTCCTACTGAATTCCATGTAGTTTATATACCTATATATTATATATTTTAAATGTTTGTCAAATGAATCTCACAAAAGAATGTCTGGCTCATATTTAGTGAGAAAAAGATTATGCGTTCATTTCTCAAAAATTGCCGTAACAGTGGTGTTCCCCACAATCTCAGCTTTGAAATCAGCGCATTAAATACTCTTGATGTTTTACTATTTAATTTGTGCATTAATGTAATGACTATTAGATGTTTTTTATATGCAAATATTGGATTGGTGTTACAGAGCTGTTGCAAAAAAAATAATAATAAAAAATTGAGAATACGATTCTGAGATTTTCAAATTGCATTGTTCTCTATTGAATAGACTTTGAGCTTAGTGTTCAACAGCAGATGGCGCTCTAGGGTAGTTTTTAACATTAGATAGCGCTTTAGGATAGTTTTTAACATTAGATGCCGCTCTATGATAGTTTAAGATTAGATGCCGTTCTAGGATAGTTTTTAACATTATATAGCACTCTAGGATAGTTTTTAACATTAGATGCCGCTCTAGGATGGTTTTTAACATTAGATGCCGCTCTAGGATGGTTTTTAACATTAGATGCCGCTCTAGGATAGTTTAACATTATATAGCACTCTAGGATAGTTTAACATTATATAGCACTCTAGGATAGTTTTTAACATTAGATGCCGCTCTAGGGTGGTTTTTAACATTAGATGGCGCTCCAGGATAGTTTTTAACATTAGATAGCACTTACGGATAGTTTTAGGATGGTTTTTAACATTAGATGCCGCTCTAGGATAGTTTAACATTATATAGCACTCTAGGATAGTTTAACATTATATAGCACTCTAGGATAGTTTTTAACATTAGATGCCGCTCTAGGATAGTTTTTAACATTAGATGGCGCTCCAGGATAGTTTAACATTATATAGCACTCTAGGATATTTAACATTAGATGCCGCTCTAGGATAGTTTTTAACATTAGATGCCACTCTAGGATAGTTTTTAACATTAGATGCCGCTCTAGGATAGTTTTTAACATCAGATTCTGCTTTAGGATAGTTTAACATTATATAGCACTCTAGGATATTTAACATTAGATGCCGCTCTAAGATAGTTTTTAACATTAGATGCCACTCTAGGCTAGTTTTTAACATTAGATGCCGCTCTAGGCTAGTTTTTAACATTAGATAGTGATTTAGGCTAGTTTTTAACAGCAGATTAGCTAGTTATTAATATCAGATGGCAATTTAGGCTAGTTTTTAGCAATAGACGGCACTTTAAGCTAAATGTTAACAGCAGATAACACTAGTTTTTAATCATTAGATGGGGCTCTACGCTAGTGTTTAACATTAGATGGTGCTCTAGGCTAGTTTTTTTAACAGTAGATGATGCTCTAGGCTATTTTTATTTTAAAGCAGACTGTGATCTAGGCTAGTTTTTACCATAACATGGCGCTCAAGATTAGTTTTTACCAGTACACGGTGCTCTAGGCTAGTTTTTTTTATCAGCAGATAATGCTCTGCAAACTGTTTATAAAGCATACAGCGCCATCTGCTGTTGAAAACTAGTCTAGAATGCTGTATGCTGCTTAAAACTAGCCTATCTGCTGTTAAATACTAGCCTAGAGTGTTGTCTGATGCTAAAAACTAGCCTATCTACAGTTTAAAACTAGTCTAGAGCACCATCTGCTGTTGAAAACTAAGCTCAGTACTGATTCAAGAGAGAATAGCAATGCATTTTGAAAAATTACAAAATCCAATCGTCAAATGACTTCACCACAGCTCTAGGGGGATGCGTCATGAAAATAACTTCTCACGTCAAAAAAACAAACAAAAACAAAGTAAATTGTCCTAAAAACTGGCTCAAATTACAATATGTCAATTGTTTTTTTGTTTTGTTATGTTTTTTTTTTTTACAGTGTAAAAGCAGGTTGTGTGAGATTCACCCATCAGGCGTATCATGTACATTAAGTTAGGTCAATAACTGTGTTAGTTGTTAGTACTAATAACAATAGCCTTCCTCCGAATAGCGGCTGACAAACCTGAAAGCCCTCAGGCGTCTGGTATGGCTGATTCACACAGCTTGTGTGCGTCGTTCACTAGAATAAGACTTATAAAAGTAGAAAAACCCCATTCAGACCGTTCAGGTTCTGGATGTGGACGGTTTGGTGTTGTTTACTGTGTATAGGCACAGCTGTTATAGTGCAAAAAACACATACACACAAACACACTATTAAATCACATTAGGAAGTGCAAAGTCACTACACTCAAGTTAAAGCGACAGTTCACCCAAGAAATGAACATTTACTCAGCTTTAGAACCACTTGAGTCTGAGTTTCTTTCTACTGGTAATCACAAATAAGATATTTTGAAGAATGTTTGGGTGGAAAGAAGCCATTGACATGCATAGTAGGAAGAAAGAAAAAAAAACTATGGATGTGAATGACTGTTTTTTTTTTTTCAGCATTCTTCAAAATATCTTCTTCTGTGTTTAACATTCTTCAGTTCATCTTCCTTCGTGTTTAACAGAAGAAAGAAACTCACCAGTTTGCAACAAGTAAATGATGACAGAATTGACATTTCTGGATGAACTGCCCCTTTAAAATGGCCACACCTTACTGTCCCGGCACAGCCCTGTTCTCACTCAGGTCCTCTTTGGTCTTCTGAATGCAGGTGAAGATCTCTTTGAACAGGGCTTTGTACTCGGGCTGATGGAGCTGGTCGGAGAGGCAGGCGGTGTCTGTGGCGGAGCAGCTCTGGGTTTTGGGTGTCTGGACGGCTTTATGGCTGAGGCTGTCGGCCCCGTGCTGGCAGCGGCGCAGCAGCTCCTCGTATTTGAGCTGCAGGGCGCTGTACTGTGCGTCCACCTCGTTGAGCAGAGAGATGCCGCGCTGCTTGACGGCCTGAGCTCTGCGGATGCAGGAACGCTCGTGTCCACGCCGGATCTCCTCCGCTCGAGCTCCTCTGACGTGACTATCGCTGCTGCAGCGGCGACGCCCCTGAGGAAACTCCACCTCCTCCTCATATTCAGGCTCCGCCCCCAGCCGCTCCTCTGCACTGAAGAAAACACTGTCAGGCAGCATTGTGTCGGTCAGTCTGGAGCAGGACGACTCGGAGCGCCACAGCAGGCGCAGCTCCTCCACCTCCGCCTCCAGCTCCGCCTGTTAATAGTAAGACCACAAACAAACAGTTAGTGCTAGGCAATCTGTGCTAGATAAACACAAGAGGCTAAAGGCTGATTTATACTTTCGCCTGGGTCTGCAGAGCAAGCCTCCGCTGACTGCGTACACACAGCCAAGAACTGTGCAGGCTTTAATCCTTGACTTGCTCGTCGTTGTACTATTATTTGTAACAACAGGGAGCGACTTAGAGTAACTGTCATGAGGAAAGAAGTCAGCGAGTGGAGTGGTTTATTAATTAATTAATTAATTGTATTGTATTAATTGTATTAATTGTGTAATATAAAATTAATAGGTTCTGGATAATATTGAAGGACACTCATGAAAAAGTTTGTTTTTAATACAGTTGTTTATATGAGTAACTTAAGCTATGTTTTATATCTCTAAGCTAACTGCGGATTTAATGCAAAAATGTTCATACAATAAAAATAAAAAATAATTTACTTGGACAACCTGTGCACAAAATATATGCATCGTTTTCCCACAAAGCAACAAAGAAAACCTAAAAGACTTTGAATCAGTCAGTTGTTTTGGATTTCTAACGGTGTTGCACATGCAAATTCCCCCAGCTTAGCCAGACTTGGCTCTCAATCACGCATCTTTGGATGCGCATTACAAAAAAAGTTGTGCTCTCTGCCAGACGAAATCATGTCACGCGCACGCAAATCGAACATCCACTAACACTGCGATAATGTCACATTTGCTGGGAGTACTCAAGCAAACTATAAATATGGTAGTAATCGCTTTCGCATGTCAATTTCCTACTTCATATTATTATTTCATGATAAAAAATACAAAAACTTTACTTTAAAGTTAAACTGCGCAAGTTAATATGATTATATGTTAAGTTATTCCAATAAAAAACAAACAATCATATTTATAAAAGAATGGAGTTCAATGCAGAATACACTAGTCAAGCAAAATCTGCCATTGACTTGATTCACTCACCAAAGTCTCTTCACTGTCCTCTATCCGTCGTATGTACATTTTTAAATAAATATGATTAAATTTACACCATGTAAATTGAAACATTTAATTTCAGATAGCTTTTTTGTATCTTAACAATAAAACAACCAAATACAAGAGTACATTAAATCTGAAATGACAATTTCTAAACTATTCTTAGATGGGATGGCGGGCCAAATCAGAGATTACCATGGGCCAACTTTGGCCCGCGGGCCCTAGTTTGGGCATCTCTAGTTTAGAAGCCGTGTGAAAGCGAACCGCACCAAGAACAAAGAGCAACATTGTAACAATTTGAATCCTTGTTTCGGTACAAAAGAATCGATCCACAGGTCAGTAAAATGATCCAAACTTCCCATCACTTATTCGAATGAGCCGGTGTTATTAGTTAGAGCGCTTGTTATCTTGGAATAACATCCCTTGTAATGTCACGACTGACCAATCAGAATCAAGTATTCCAGAAACTTGTGCAATTAAAAGGTTGTTATTTGGGTTAAACTAATAACAGGCTCAGCTGGGTACTATGAATTACCATTGGAGTATTTGTGTGTCTGTATACAGAGTTGAAGAGTTGTATTATTCACCCTCCTGTGTAACAAGGGCTGAGTCTGTAGGTGGAGTCTGTACCTGTCTGCGGCGGGCTCCCTCCAGCAGACTCAGGCGGTCCTCCAGAGCGCTGTTCTCCAGCACCGTTAGCTCAGTCTCGCGCTCCGCCTCCACCCGCCGGGCTCGCTCTGCTGCCAGCTGCTGCTTCAGCTTCTGGAGGCTGTGCTGAAGGGTGGAGGTCTCCTCTTCCTCCTCCACACACCGCTCACTGAGCACAGGCCACGACCGCTCCTCGTGCAGACCCTCTGTGCTCCAGCTCCTGCAGGACAACAGGGACGACAGGCCTTTCGGTGTACTGACTGGAGGCATCATGAACGCATCATAATTTTTGCGAGTTGCAAAAATTAAGGTAGATTTTTTTAAGTTTATATATTCATAACGAGTCCAATCAGTCCAATTCAATATCAGTCCAATCCAATATGTGAGGCAGTATTAAACAATACAAATAAATGGAAAATTTCATTCATTAATATTCATTCATTAATATTCATTAAATCTTTTCAGATTAGTCCCTTTATTAATCAGAGGTCGCTACAGTGGAATGAACAAACAACTTATCCAGCATCCTGGGATTTTTAACGACCACAGAAAGTCAGAACGTCTCATCCGAAAGACTGTGCTCACTGAGCAGCATAGAGTCCCCTTCACTATACTGGGGTGTTAGGACCCACACAGACCGTAAGTTGAGCGCCCCCTTTTGGCCTCACTAACAGCACTTCCGGCAGCAACCTAGCTTTCCCATGTTGTCTCCCATCCAGATACTGACATTGCTTAGCTTCAGTGGGCGAGTTGCAGAAAGCTAGCTGCCAGCTATATAACCATAGCTTATATTATACTACAGTACACAATGGTTTACTGTAGTAAAAACCGAAGTATACTATGGTGTTTATTACAGTTTTTTTTAGTCACTATATATAATTTGAGGTATGCTGTAGCATTCATTAACAGTGAACTGATAAGCTGTAAAAAATACCATATCCTTTAGATTTTAGTACAGTATATTGTGATGCATTGTAGTATAATATACCCAATAGTTGTAGAAAACAACTGGTAATATAATAATAAAAAAGATCATTATTTTTAAAGAAAATGTTATAATGCACTTAGAGACTTTTGTATTGAAACTCATTTATAGTTATAATAATAATAATAATAATAATAATAATAATAATAATAATAATAAAAACTAATCTTAAATGACATTTTTTCCATTTTTTTACAGGAATTCAATTAAATTTAAGAAAGAAAGAAAAAAATCTAAAATATTATGTGATTGTAAACAAAGTTGTAAATTGATTTTAAGTTTTAAAATGTTAAAATACAAATTTCTTTTTCATTTTAATTCAAAAAAGCTTTGATTACTAAAACAGACGTTTACCATATGTTTTATGAATACTTGTACATAAACACACAGAGATATATGCATGTATTAAAATAAAAAATAAACAATTGAAACTAATACATGTATATTTCTTAAAATAATAATGTTTAAAAGGCTAAAAAAGATTGGAGGATTGTAAAATGAAGCATGTATTTATTGTCAGTATGTATTTTACTTTTAACAATATATTTATACAGAGCTATTTAGGTCAGATTTTTTCTGAAACCATTCAAGGGCACAGCAGCTATTCACAGTAACTGTTACTAAACAAAATGGAGCATTCCAAGTTGGAGTTTACATTCTTCACAAGCCGTACAAACAACACTGAAATAACCCGCTTAATTCCCGGGTTCGGCTTCTAGGATGAGAAAAGAACATAAACTCCACCTTGGAAAATTAAAACTATACTTGTGTTAAAATATATAGGGTGATCCATTTACATTATTATTTTGATGCCTAAAATAAAACAAAAGCATAATGCACAAAATAGATGATCCTTTTGAGATTTCAGAAGTAAATAGAGTGTTTCAGTATGTTGGTCTGCTTCCTACTGAAATGGGATATTGAGTAGGGGGGCGCGGGGCTTTCTTTTTGCACATCATTCCCTCATAGCAAACTAATGGTAAGAGAGGGTATTAATATGCAGCTGGTATGGAAACTCTCGGGGTGACGTCAACAGAAGGACCATCACTCCAAACATGGAAGCAAGTGAATCAGAATTTGTTTGAAGATTACCAAAACAAACTTCTTCTTTTTTTCAGTGGATTAACTTGCACCATTTAATTATTTACCATAAGAATAACAACGTAAGCTAGCAAAATAAACATCGTTAATACTGAAGTCACACGGACTTTATATATGAACTTCAAGCGATTTTAAATAATTATTAACATGTTAGCTAAAATCCGCATAAACAATTCCCATTTTCAATGTGCTAACGGTCTAATCTGATTCAATGATCTATGCTAAGCTAAGCTAAGCTAAAAGAACTCCCACGAGACCTAGTGATTGGCTGAATGAATTCAAAAATGGTAAAACCTTTATATTTGCAACAGCACTTAGTAACATGTTAGCTCAAATCAGCATTAACAAATCCCATATTTAAAGTGAGATGTTAACGGTCTAATCTGATTCAATGATCTATGCTAAGCTAAGCTAAAAGTCCTCCTGCCAGACCTAATGATCAGCTGAATTGATTTAAAAATTAAGACTATTTTTATTTGCAACAGCACTTACTAACATGTTAGCTAAAAAGAGCATCAACAAATCCCGTTTTGAAAGTGAGATGCTAACGGTCTAATCTGATTCAATGATCTTTGCTAAGCTAAGCTAAAAATACTCCCGTCAGGCTTAGTGATTGGCTGAATTAATTCAAAAACAGTAAAACTTTATTTGCAACAGCATAATTAACATGTTAGCTTAACTAAACATGAGCAATTTCCATTTTTAAAGCGAGATGCTAACGGTCTAATCTGATTCAATGATCTATGCTAAGCTAAAAGTACTCCCGCCAGACCTAGTGATTGGCTGAATGGGTTAAAAAAATGGTAAAAACTTTTTTTATTAGAAACATGTTAGCTCAAACAAGCATAAACAATTCCCATATCAATCATTGGTCAGCGCTGGTAAACAGTCCTCGCTAATCTCTAAAAGCAAATGCAGTTGGATATCTGCTATTAGCTTTTCACTGGCACTTAAAGAAGCCCGTAAGTATCTACATGACCGTCCCGCTGCACTCTTTTCTCCCCGCTCTGTGCAGATTACAGAAGGATTACTGGATTACAGCAGAAGGGTCAGGTTAGATTATGATGTCTGGTTTGGAGGCCCTTGAGGTGCCCAGTCAGCAGGACTGAACGCTGATCCTCAGATCACAGTGGTCATCCATGAGCCGGACATCATGAAGAGACACGTCCACTTCAATTAGCCCGACAGCGCTAATGTAATTACAGCCCAGACCCCAGTGGAGAAAAACAACCTGCTTTCTGGTAAACCATTCTTGTTCTGGCAGGGTCACTTTTAGTTTAGCTTAGCATAATGAATTGAATCAGATTAGAACATTAGCATTTCTTTTCTAGTGTATCTGTGGTTTCAAGGCACCTTATTACACAATGTAACTACAGAAGACTCGAGCTTTAAATAGGAAAATTGTCAAAACTCTTTTTTTTAACAAAATGCTAATGGTCTAATCTGATTCAATTGATTATGCTAAGCTAAGTTAAAAGTGACCCGTCAAAACAAAACACAAATATTAATAATAAAAAATAATAGCCTGAATGGATTAAAAAAATATTCAAGTTAACTGATTAGCTCTAGGAGACTTCTTGGAGTAAAGTTAGCCTTCTTTAAAATAAAAAAGCTCATCTTTTACAAGTCTCCATTCAGACAATTTCTTGTACTGGCGGGGTCACTTTTAGCTTAGCATAATGAATGGATTTAGATTAGACCATTAGCATTTTGTTCTCATGTCTCTATGGTTTCAATGCGTCCTCTGAAAGTAGTCTATTTTCAATAGCTGCGCAATATTAACCCGCCTGGTGCTGCCATGGAACGGCAGTAGAGTTTCTTGACTATTACGCCAAAATAATAGTATGGTTCCTAGTAATATTGACCTAGAAAACAGTAAATTTTTTAGTAAATTTCTGTCTGTCTTATTACACAATACAGAACACTCGAGCTTTAAATAAGAAAATTATCAAAATTATTGTATTTGAATTTAAACAAAATGCTAATGGTCTAATCGGATTCAATTCATTATGCTAAGCTAAGCTAAAAGTGACCCTGCCAGAACAATAAAATAGTCTGAATGGATTAAAAATGATTCAAGTCAACTGTTTAATTCTAGGAGACTAAAATGAGTTTTTCAAAAAATAAATAAATAAATAAATGAAAAAAAAAAGAAAAGGTAGTGTTCCTTTAAATATCTTAAATTTTATGCTACAGCTAGTGGTGTGGCATAATGACAAAATTGTGTCTCATTGTTTTGAGTCTTTTTTTAGAGTGAATGACTTTTTGAATGACTTTTTTTGAGTCATTTTTGCCATTTTAATCCTGTGCTGAATAATTAAAATGACAACAAAACTTATTTTAGGTCACAGCACATCTCTGTCTTATAGAAACACCCATCTTTTTTCTTGGAAATGGGCTCATTTTACAAGTCTCCAAGAGTTAAACATTTAATTGTGCCCCAACGAGAGTGTAGTTCTAGACATATTGGCTTAGAAAATAGAAACTTTTCATTTTCTGTTGGTCTTTGTCAGTCCTGTCATCACTGAGACGTAAAAAATAAGGGATAGGGCAAGGGGCATCCCCTGGTCGCTAGGCGGTATGGGTTGTGTATAGGCAGGATCGTCTTTTTTATGTTTATTGCCACCCTTCATAGAAAGATTGAAAATATGGGAGAAATACAGGAAGATACCTTTACAGGATGATTGCGGGATAGAATTGTAGAATATGGGACAATCTCTGGAAAAACAGGACGGTTGACAGGTATGGTCTTCATACACAATGTAACTACAGAACAGTGATGCTTTAAACTGGGAAGTTATCAAAACTTTGGTCATTTGTAAAGCGAGATGCTAATGGTCTAATTCGATTCAAATATCTATGCTAAGCTAAGCTAAAAGTGCTTCAGCCAGACCTGGAGATCGGCTGAATGGATTTAAAAAATGGTTAAACTCAACTGCTTCACTCTAAGAGTTATAAAATAAGCTTACAAAAAACAAAAACCCACACAGGGATGTACATTCATAACTTGACTTACAACCTAATCCAATGCTTTTGACTCTAAGCTAAGTGTTTTGGTTTGTTTTGTTAATTTTTTTTTAAAGTGACTGATATACTTCAAATAAATGTCAGCTCATAGGTGTTTTTACCAATATTTTACACCATCATGAGCTCAAAGCTAACAGACTCCACTTTTTCCTCAAGTACAAGCTAGAACTTCTTCTCAAAGTAGGTCAAACTTTGGCACGTCGAGACATGTGTATGACTGTGTGTGTGATGCTGATGTGAATGATAGTGGTTTGCTGGCTCCAGACTCACTTATCTTGCTGCAGATCGTAGATTTCCTTCAGGCAGGACATGCTCTGAGCCCCGAGCGCTCGGCGTGCGGCTGTGAAATCCCTCCTGGACTGGGACGCCTTCAGCTCATCCACCTGCTTCTGGAGGCTCTCCATATGAGTCTGCAGGCCGTCGATGGTCTCCGTCAGGCTGCGGATGGGGAATAATGAAGTTGTAGATGCTGTGAGATCTGTACATCTAATTATATGCAACTCGATCCTGAATCTCAGGTACATTTCAAGCGTTTATTTGACTTTACCTGGAATGATATACGACAAATTTACGGTAAACTGAACCCATTAATCATGTAAAACACAAAATGCTTGAATATGATAGGGAACAACTGATTCTGTTGTTTAAATAGTTGCATAAGTTATTGTTATTGTTGTTTTTAAACCTTCCATCACCCTCAAAACAACGTTTCTGCACTTCTGATCACATGGAATGCCTTTAGCGTGTGGTTATTAGTCTTTTAGGGTGGGGCTATCAGTAATTTAGGGTGGGCCATTATTTAATTTAGGGTGGGTCCATCAATCGTTTAGACAGGGCCATCAGTCGTTTAGGGTGGGGGCATCAGTCGTTTAGGGCGAGGGCATCAGTCGTTTAGAGCAGGGGCATCAGTCGTTTAGGGTGAAGGCATCAGTCGTTTAGGGCGGGGACATCAGTTGTTTAAGACGAGGACTATCAATCATTTAGGGTGGAGCTACTAGTAATTCAGGGCGGACCTATCAGTCATTTAGGGTGGGGCTATCAGTAATTAGGGGTCAGGGCTTAATTTGTGCCGGAACACGCCAGATCCGGAACCTTTGAAATCTGATCCGGCACCTCATTTTACCGATCCCCCTCCTCAACCATCCGCTGTTCACTTTCTTCCGCGACTCCCTAAGCCTCTTCACTTTAGTCCGTGACGCCCACACCCTCCTGCCCCGCTCTTCACTTTTGTCGCGACACCACTCCATCATCAGGTAACATATGCCAGATTCGTTGTTCCAGGACCTCTCAATTCACGAATTAAGCACTGGGTGGGGCTATCAGTCATTTAGACAGGGGCCATCAATCATTTAGGGTGGGGGCATCAGTCGTTTAAGGCAGGGGCATCAGTCGTTTAAGGCAGGGGCATCAGTCGTTTAGGGCAGGGGCATCAGTCGTTTAAGACGGACGCATCAGTCGTTTAGGGCGGGGGCATCAGTCATTTAGGGCAGGGGCATCAGTCGTTTAGGCTAGGGGCATCAGTCGTTTAGGCTAGGGGCATCAGTCGTTTAGGGCGGGGGCATCAGTCGTTTAGGGCGGGGGCTATCAATCATTTAGGGTGGAGCTACTAGTAATTCAGGACGGACCTATCAGTAATTTAGGGTGGAGCTACTAGTAATTCAGGGCGGACCTATCAGTAATTTAGGGACCAGGGCTTAATTTGTGCCAGAACATGCCAGATCTGGAATCTCTGAAATCTGATCCGGCACCAATCCCCCTCCTCCCCAGTCCATTGTTCACTTTCTTCTGCGGCTCCCCAACCCTCTTCACTTTCAACCGCGACACCCACACCCTCCTGCCCCGCTACTCACTTTTGTCCACGACACCACTCCATCCTCAGGTAACATGCCGGATTCGTTGTTCCAGGACCTCTCAATTCACAAATTCATCAGTCATTTAGGATGAGGCCATTATTTAAATTTCGGGTGGGGCCATCAGTCGTTTAGACCGGGGGTATCAGTCGGTTAGGGCGGGGGCACCAGTCGTTTGGGGCGGGGGCATCAGTCGGTTAAGGCGAAGGCATCAGTCATTTAGGGTCAGGGCATCAGTCGGGTAGGGCGAGGGCATCAAACGGTTAGCGTAGGGGCATCAGACAGTTAGGGCGGGGGCGTCAGTAGGTTAGGGCAGGGACATCAGTCGTTTAGGGCCGGGGCATCAGTTGGTTAGGACGGGGGCATCAGTAGTTTACGGCCAGGGCACCAGTCGTTTAAGGCCTGGGGCATCAGTCGTTTAGGGCAGGGGCGTCAGTCGGTTAGGGCAGGGACATCAGTCGTTAAGGGCGGTTATGGCGTGGGCATCAGTCGGTTAGGGCTGGGGCATCAGTCGTTTAGGGCCGGGGCATCAGTCGATAAGGACGGGGGCATCAGTTGGTTAGGACGGGGGCATCAGTAGTTTATGGCCAGGGCATCAGTCATTTAAGGCCTGGGGCATCAGTTGTTTAGGGCAGGGGCATCAGTCGTTTAGGGCGGGGGCATCAGTCATTTAGGGCGGGGGCATCAGTCGTTTAGGGCGGGGGCATCAGTCGGTTAGGGCAGGGCATCAGTTGGTTAGGGCGGGGGCATCAGTCGTTT
>CAIGQQ010038027.1:3924201-3935201 GCA_903798035.1 Danio albolineatus | reverse complement strand
AGGGGCATAAGTCGTTTAGGGCAGGGGCATCAGTCGTTTAGGGCAGGGGCATCATTTGTTTAGGGCCGGGGCATAAGTCGCGTAGGGCCGGGGCATCAGCCGTTTAGGGCGGGGGCATAAGTCAGTTAGGACGGGAGCATCAGTCGGTTAGGACGGGGTTATGAGTCTGTTAGGGCGGAGACATCAGTCGTTAAGGGCAGGGCATCATTCATTTAAGGCGTGGCCAGCAGTCATTTAGGGTGGGTCTGTTAGTCCTTTAGGGTGGGGCTATCAGTCATTTAGGGCGGGGCTATCAGTCATTTAGGGCGGACATATCAGTCATTTAGGGCAAAGCGATCAGTCATTTAGGGTGGGACTAGCAGCAATTTAGCGCGGGGCTATCAGGCGTGTCTGGTTTTTGTCCTACTTTTGTCTATTAGTCAATCTTCCTTCGTTTTGTTAGCAACACCACTCTTCCAATGATCCAATCAGTTCCCAAAGGATGAAAATATACACCATCCTACATTTCAGTTCTCATGTCAGCACCATTTTAATTGTATGTACGTTACAATATGGGGAAAATTAAAAATCATGACTTAAAACAAGCCAGACATGCACAATGTGTAGAGTGTGTGTGTGTGTATGTGTGGGAGGGCGGGTCTCGAGCACTAGGATTGAAACCTGCTTTTTTTGTTGTTAAATAATATCAGCCTGCACTGATCCTTACCTCTGGATCCTGTGCTGGGACGTGCGGTTCTCCAGCACCAGCCTCTGGTTGCTCTTCTCCAGGTCTCGAGCTGCCAGGTCCAGCTGCTCGTACACTTTGGCATGTTGGTCGTTCATCTGCCGCAGGAGATCCACCTGCTTGGTCAGATACTGAAGACAGAAACACACAGACACAAGGCTTTCAACATTCACTCATACTCAGATTCAGATGGACTCATGCACACAACGCTGATACAATTATCAGTTAAAGACCAAAACAATACATATACATTACATTTGGTCAGGTTATATCTTATTCCTTCTTAAGAAAAAAAACTAAATGACTATATTATTTGTTATAATATGATAAGTTTTAATGACCATTTTTAAAAAAGACACCCACTGCAATGGCATTCAGTGTAATATCAACAGACATATTCAGATCAAGAATAATCTGATGACATTAACAGACTCTAAGGATCACAGTTTGGCCCTAAAATACTCATTTACTATAATTTTAAAAGCTTTTACTTTACATTATCCCACAAACCACTAGGCTTTACCCATTGTTTTCAGATGATTTTGATCACTTGAAATATGTAACATAATATGATCAATTATTTTATATATTTTAATAATGATAGCTCAGAATAAATAGGTTTTTAATTTTTTTTACATATGCTGAATGAAATTGAAACTTAAATGTACATTAAAGCAGACAATTTATTTGCATGTAATATATACATATATAGTCCTTATATTTATAAATAGATATAGAGATATAAATGTAACAGAATGCAGCATTTCTAGTTTCCTAAACAGTGCATCATCAGATTAGTCTCATGCTCGTCTCATGACTCCTGAGTATCCTCCTCACCATTGTTTTCAGTCTCCTCATTTAAACATTAGATGTTCAGACTACAAGTGTGAATCAATTCAGTGAATCAGTTCACACTGGCCATTTCAGAACATGTCTGAAAAACTTGTTTGCATAATTATATTGAAATGCATGCTGAAGCCTTGCCCTAACTTTGAATAATCTTTAAATATTGGCGCAGTTCTTCAGGGATCCAAGAGTATTTTTCTGATTCATTTTCTAATAGAGATTTCAAAAAGTCTTGGTTAAAGCATTAATAAAGCCTTGAACAAATCCAAACCTGCTAGGATAGGGACGGGCATGGAGAGTTTTGATCTACCCTAATTCAAACACACCTGAACAAGCTGATCTGGGTGTTACTAAAAAACAACAACCAAAAAAAAGGTGGGGTGTTTTAATTAATCAAGTCTGAACTTGCCTATCTTTGTGCTATGAGGAGAATCACAGCATTACAGATCAGGTAAAAAGAAAAACACGAGACTGTGTTTAACAAGAGAACTTAGACTATGAAACACTGTGAATGATATTTAAAACTGTCCATTTCAAGAGCACATATTTGATGACCCCTTTTTTATATTTAATATAAGTCTATTGTGTCAGCAGAATGTGTCTGTAAAGTTTCAGCTCAAAATACCCATCAGATTATTAATTATAGCTGTCTGAAGTCTTAATATTGTAGATCTAAATGGCTTTTTGCCGTTTTTGGTACTGGGCCTTTAAGAATAGTCCATACCCGCCCACCCTTCCCGTCCGCGTGCCTCAATCTCCGCCCTCGGCTGCGTCAGACAGACAGACGCAACAGGAACAGATGTAAAGGAAGTAGATCGCACTACGTTCGTGAGAAATACTACAGTAAGAACTTTACCAATGACTGTTTGATGTGTTTGTTGAGGAGTTGCAATGATTAGTCACACACAATGTAGTTACAAAGTTCGTTCACGCACGCACACACACACACACAGACAGACAGCACGTGCATTGAGCTTTGCACTGCTTTTGCAAGCAAATGTGAAAGGATACAGGTTAATATCCACTGCTGTATGGATATCTGTTATTTTGATGTACAAAATAAACCTGATTTAATGTCAACAAACCGAGATTGAAGCGTCTTTTTTGCTGACACGTGGCTGTGGTGATGAAGTAAAGCTGAAGTGAATCGCTGTAATTCATTAACATGCACTGTTTTAAACACGTGTTAAACGTGTGAAACTCACTCTTGACCACATTTGATGATGACTGATGACCTTCGCGAACTGAACAGACCTTTTATTCCCGGTTGCTTTGTGCACGTCCTGTCTTGTTTATATGATTATACGCGTTACTACGGAGACATGTTAATACGCAGCTGTCAATCAATTCGGTTGGCGGGCGGACCGCACTCGTACGTAAAGTCGGTCTCAAAACCACTCCAGTTAGTTCACTGTTTTTATGTTGTTAAATTGAAAAAAAAAGGACTGTGTGTGTTTATATCACCCCACAATGACCGTCTATACAACATACCTTCACATATGCCTGACCAAACAGCTTAAAAAGTAGATTTTTTAAAATAGGTGCCCTTTAAAGGGAACCTATAATGCCCATTTTTACCAGATGTAAAATAAGTCTCTGATGTCCCCAGAGTGTGTGTATTTAAAGTTTCAGCTCCAAATACCTCACAAATAATTCTTTATAACTCTTTGAAACTGCCCCTTTTATACTTTGATCCTAATTGTGTTGTTTTGGTGACTGTCGCTTTAAATTCAAATGAGATTGTGCGCTTTTGGAAAAAAAGGGCGGAGCTACAAACACCTACGTATAAGCATAGTGGCCGATTCAAAAACAAGACTAAGGTCCTATGCTAATGAAGGAGAGATTGTCACTAATGGTCGGAGCTTTCCTCCTCTGATGAAAGGGAATGTCAATCGAAGTGTTTCTGCAGACTGTTTTAATCAAGTGTGATTATAAAAAACTAAATTAATAACGTTTACCATTGGAAACTGGTTATATTAACAGACTGTTACAACACAACTGTGTATAAAACCCTATTAAAAGACATTTTTGCATAATAGGTGCCCTTTAAGAGAATAGGTGCCCAATACGTAAGAAAGTCATAAATCTGCACTGGTTTCCAGAACTCCCAATGAAATTCCACAACGAAATGTCAAACGCTCTGCTCTGTTAATGTTTCACTACAAGAGACGAAGAAGCAACTTCATGCTGTTAAAACTTCACAGTACACTGTTTAATATTTAACTACAGATACAACGAACTGGAGAATACAGTCAAGCATGTCTGAAGCCATTCATTACAGCATGCAAACTAGTTATAATAACACTGAGGATTCAAGAAGCTTTAAAGCCAAGCAGATCAAGTCTACTGGAGATGCAAGACCCAATATTATACATACAGCTGAAGTCAAAATAATTTTCCCATTCTGTGATTTTTTTCTCCTTTTTCAGATATTTCCCAAATGATGTTTAACAGAGCAAGGACGTTTTCCACAGTATTTCCTATAACATTTTTTCTTCTAGAGAAAGTCTCATTAGTTTTATTTCAGCTAGAATAAAAGCAGTTCAATATTATTAGCCCCCTTAAGCAATATTTTCTATTGTCTACAGAACAAACCATCATTATACAATGACTTGCCTAATTACCCTAACCTAATTAACCTATTTAAGAATTTAAATGTCACTTTAAGCTGAATACTAGTATTGAAAAAAATCTAGTCAAATATTATGTGCTGTCATCATGACAAACATAAAAGAAATCAGTTATTAGATATTAATCTAGATCAGTGGTTCTCAGCCTTTTTAACCAAGTACGACCTCAGAAAAAAATGGTCTCTCCATAATAACCGGTGTGGAAGTGCAGTAGCATAGTAGGCCTAATTAAGCAGCGACAGCTCTGCACAGTTCAAAAAGCAGATTAATTGTTCTAATTAAGAATATTTATTATTGTCAGCCACTTAAATAAAAGGTTTAGCCTATTAAAATCAATTTACTGATCACATCGGTGTTATCAAACGAGTCAAAGGGTTAAAAGTGTGTTAATTTTTTTACTTAGATTCCTCCACGTACCGCTAGAAGCAAGCTTGTGTACTACTAGTGGTATGTGTACCACAGTTTGAGAACCACTGGTCTAGAACATTAGACTAACTAGTTAATCTAGCAAGTAAATTAGTTAAAAGTTTCTTACTCATTAGACAAAATTATGTTTAGAAATGTGTTATTAAAAGAAATTCTTTCTGTTAAACAGAAATTGTGGAAAAAATATACAGGAGGGCTGTTCTGACTTCATCTGTATATAAATGGTGAATATAAGATTTATATTTATATTTAGACCCTTTAGTTCTCCTTTGTGTCCTCCTGGGGTTCAAGTCAAGTGCATGGCCTTGGTAGGCAGTACAAGGAGCAAATTACAGTGGCGTTTTTGGGAAAGGGGGAGGTTTAATCAACGCTTGATCCCACCTGAAGGACATGAAAACAAGATGTATGGGAGTAAGCCTTTTAATACTGAGAAATAGTTCATGCTGATCTGTATTTTAAATAATAATAATAAAAATAATAGATAATATGCATGTACATGGGTGCCACGGTGGCATATTGGGTAGCACAATCGCCTCACTGCAAGGTCACTGGTTCAAGCCTTGGCTGGGCCAGTTGGCATTTCTGTTTAGAGTTTGCATGTTCTTTCCATGTTGGCGTGGGTTTCCTCCGGGTGCTCCGGTTTCCCCCACAGTCCAAAGACATGCGGTACAGGTGAATTGGATATGCTGAATTGTCCATAGTGTATGAGTGTGAATGAGAATGTATGGATGTTTCCCAGAGATGGTTTGCAGCTGGAAGGGCATTCGCTGTGTAAAACGTATGCTGGATAAATTGGCGGTTCATTCCGCTGTGGCGACCCCGGATTAATAAAGGGACTAAGCCGAAAAGAAAATGAATGAATCAATATACATTCGACCACTCAGAGCCAAACAGTCTATGCCAGTCTAGAGCCGTGACAGTTTAAATCTAGAGCCCTCTAGATAAAATAGATGTTTGTTTCTACATATAGATTAAAAGTAAAGTCAAACTAGACGCAGTTTTTATCGTTTGACCTACAGTAACCTCTAAAATAGCCAATCAGAAGATACTGTAGGTCAGAATACACTAAATATCCCTCAAAACACTGAAAACTTAATGTTTTATTAATAAATTAGATGTAAATGAAATAAACACATTAATGACTGAAGCATGTATTACACAACTAACATTACCAAAACATTTGACGACCCTGATAGTCAACGTATAGTTCGCACACTGATGTAATGAACAATATAATGTACATAATGCCATTCTGTGTAGTAGTGTGCCACTGTAAACATTACATAAGACCGTACTGTCATGCCAGGCCGAACGGGACAGTGTTAATGTCTTTTCTTGGGCCTGGTGTCGTGCCAGACGAACACACACACACAGAAATAGGAGAGCTGCAGCATGATATCCTCACAGTGAGGAGGAAAGAGGATCAAGCAGGAAATCTCCCGCTGTTACGCACATCCTCTGAAGAGAAAGACTAGCAGAGAACGACACACAAACACACAACCCAGCCTGTTCATCAGACGACTGACGGATACAGACTTTCCAGGATTTCAGGTTCAGAAACATTATGTGAATAACTGTATTCTCTGTCCAATTAGCTCATCGCCCTTTTTCGTTTATTTTTAATGAGACTTCTTCGCTGGACTTGTGTCATTTGTTCATTTTGAAAATGATTCTGCTGAGTAAATAATATTTTATTTTCTCAATATGAGATTTGATGCGTTTCCCAGAGATGGGTTGCAGCTGAAAGGACATCCGCTGTGTAAAACAAATGCTGGATAAGTTGGCGGTTCATTCCGCTGAGGCGACCCCAGATTATTAAAGGGACTAAGCCGACAAGAAAATGAATGAATGAATGAGATATGCTGCTGCAAGCGTAATTGTTGATATTATTGATAATTACTGACATAAAAAGCAGAACTATTATGGTTAACTACAACTGAAAAAACTATTCTAAGGTTAAACACCAACTTAAAGCATTACAAATAAAAAATAAATAAATGTATTAAATGAAATTATAAGGGCATCACGGTGGCGCAGTGGGTAGCATATTCGCCTCACAGCAAGTCGCTGGTTTGAGTCTCGACTGGGTCAGTTGGAATTTCTGTGTGGAGTTTACATGTTCTACCCGTGTTCGAATGGGTTTCCTCCAGTTTCCCCACAACTCCAAGGAAATGCGCTATAGGTGAATTGAATAAGTTAAATTGGCCATATGAGTGTGTGAAAGAGTGTGTATGGATGTTTCCCAGTGTTCGCGGTGGAAAACATGCTGGATACGTTGGCGGTTCATTCCGCTGTGTCTACCCCTGATTAATAAAAGCGACTGAGCCGAAAAGAAAACTAATTAATGAATGAATGAAATGATTAAATATTAAATATAAAAATAAAATTATTTGATACAAAAGCAATGAATAAATAAAAATAAATAATAAATCACTTTTTAAAAATCATTTTATTTCAGTTGGCTGCCGTCACACTGAGTTTTTAGCTTTTTTTTGTTGATTTTTGTGTTGCAAGAAATTATGCAACAACAACAACACTAAATAAAAATAAAAGCATGCAACAAAATGAAAATTCAACAAAAATCTATACTAAAAGATGAAAAAGGCATACATTTACATATGTTTTTTCAGGGTGTTTTAGCTAACAGCACTTTAACATTTAAAATGTTCACATTTAAAAGAATAAAATCTAATTAAGATCTAAAACAAAAAACAACATACATATACACAGCTAAAAGTAATAAAAATATCCACTCTTGTTTTTCACAGTATTTCCTATAACAATTTGTCCTCAGGAGAAAGTCTTGGTTGGCTGGAATAAAATGATCAATATTATTAGCCCCCTTAAGAAATGTGTTTTTTCTGATTGACTTGCCTAATTACCCGATCTTGCCCAGTTAACCTAATTAACCTAGTTAAGTCTTTAAATGTCACTTTAAGCAGAATACTAGTATCTTGAAAAATATCCAGTCAAATATTATGTACTGTCATCATGACAAAGATAACAGAAACAGTAATTAGATATGAATTATTAAAGCTATTATATTAAGAAATGTGTTAATATCTCCAGCACTTGGTAAAAAAATTCACAGGAGGGCTCTTAATTTTGCAACTGTATATCAATATATGCATACAAGGTCAACTACTCACTTAGATCCTCAGAAGTATGTGTGTGATTATATTGAGTGTGTCTTTCAGTGTCTTTAACAAGTGTGTTACGGTCTGAGCAGTGAGTTTATGTGTGTGTTTTGTTTGTCAAAAGACTCACCTCGATCTCCTGCAGCTGCTCGTGATTGGTGGAGTACATCTGCTGAAGGCCCTGCTCCAGCTCATGGTTCCTGTCCAGCAGAGTCTTGCCCAGCTCAGCAGCCAAGTGCAGATCTGTCTCCCACACACACAAACAGAAGAGTGAAGATGGAGAAAAACAGCAGACGTCATTCAGCCAGACGCGCAAACACAGCAGATCTACCTCAACGGAAGGACTGCCGTGGCTTTTATTGCCTTTTTCTGGTTCATATACAGGTGAAGACCAGTGGTGTAAAGTAACTAATTACAAATACTCAAATTACTGTAATTGAGTAGTTTTTCTCAGGAATTGTAATTTACTGAGTAGCTTTAAAAACATGTACTTTTACTTTCCCTTGAGTACATTTTTAGTGCTGTATCGGTACTTTTACTCCACTACTTTCCTTTAACTTGCAGTCACTACTTTATTTATTTTTATCTATCGTCAATGGTAAAATCCGTCCTGTGATTCCTGTCCAATCAAATCGCACATCGAAGGTAAAAATTGCATCATAATGATCTACCTCAAGACATGGCAATTTATAATTGCAGCAAACTGTTTGGAAGCATTAAAAGTGTCCAAGAAGATGCCCAAAATCTTTACACGCATTGACCCAGAGACTGTGTAGATGCATGGCACTAATGAGAAGATGACGGATGTTTACAGTGTGATGACTGAAATGGCTTTAAACACCCAGCAGGCAAAAGACGTCAACAAGACGTCAGGTTGACTTTTTACCCTAATGTTATACCCAACATCAAACTGATGTCAATGTCCAATGTCCAACCTAAAAATCAACCAAATATCAACGTCTAATGATGCTAATGACGCTATGTGGACGTTACCACTATGACATCTATCAGATGTTGGATTTTGCTCGCCATACCAGACGAATAAATGTCAGTACTTGACGTCATTATGGCATTGGTTTAAGATGTTGGTTCGTCTTTCTATCACAACCTTAAATCAACCAAATATCAATGTCATTTCACTTCATAATTGGACATCAAAATAACGTTGTCTTTACACGCTGACTGGACATTAAACTTTGGTCACCTGAAATAACAACCTAAATTGAACCTATTATTAACGTCTAATGGCGTTGTGTGCCTGCTGGGTAATAACTAAATGCACTACAGCATGTTACGTTTACACATCCACAAATAACATGTAAAGGAATCAGCTTTTTACAGTATAATACTCACTACTCGATACTCTTGAGTACTTTTGAAAGGGCTACTTTTTACTCATACTTTGAGTAAAATTTACTACAGATACTTTTACTCTACTCACACTACATTTTTAGGCAAGTAATGGTTCTTTTACTGGAGTATGATTTTTATGTACTCTTTCGCCACTGGTGAAGACAAATGATAAGCTCTTCTGTGACATTTGTATTTGATAATCATTGGCTGGTTATATGATTTCCCTATCTAGAATTTGCAAATAATATTTTCCTGAAATTATATTAAGGAAAAAATCTGAATGTGTGAAAATAAAACCAACTTAACCTCAATCGGAAACCGACATTGAGCCTGGAATCGAACTCAGGTCACCGTGAGCGCCTGGTCACCGTGAGCGCCTGAGCTACATGTCGACACACTTAAACACTACCTTAAGCGTTTTATCATCATTTTTTCATCATCATACTCCATTATCATCATCCTCCTCCTTTATGTTTCATCATCATCATCATAATTTGATGACGTCAGCGATGCGCATTTAAAGCGCTTCAATGGGCGTGACCTTCAGTTAGACAGATTACACACTGCTTGGATTATCGCCTCATTAACCTGTTTCTCATTCACATCACTCAACATTGAAACCCTGCAGTTTTCCCCTGAATATTTCACCTGACCTTCGCGAAATTCAGGCTGTATACCGAAGGATGCTGAGCATATTGCACTCGTGCTGACGTTACAACAATTAACTGCAACATTGTACATTGTACAAGTCATCTCATCCTGTAGCAGTCTACATGTGTGTATTATACATGATGTGTGCATTATAAATGATGTTTGTTTTACCGTGCTCCAGGTCTTTTCTGCTGTACCACAGCTCCTCCTCACTGCGGTCAAAGTCCTCCTCTACTATCACGTCCGTCAGCATCTCGACTCCCGCTAAAGCTCCCGCACCTGTCTGGTCTGTTATCCCGTGTATTTTAAGACATCAGCGCTCTTTGTCTGCGGTATAAACGCCGGTGAGAGGCAGCTTCAGTCCCTGGCGGTGAGAAGAAGCGGCGCCCGCGGCAACGTGGCAGAGTCAGACTCAGCACTGGGCGAAGACTGGATAACAACAAGAGCGGATCTGCCTGCTGGCCAATCAGAAAGCGAGGGCGGGACTTGTGGATCATCATGTCCAATTAAAATGCACTAGTGGATCGATTTGCGTACAAGCCACGCCTTAGTTTTGGAATACCAGGAAGTGGTGCAGTGCCTTGTTTTTGGATGGGGTGAAATTGAGCTCTTGTGGAGAATACTCAACTTAAAACATGTATTTTCCTCATGTTTTCTGATATAATCAATGGGATTACCTAATATGGATCACATATCAGCGACTGCACGAGTTTTATAATAGCGTCTCCTTGTATTATTGTTATTTTATAGCTCTGACAGACTAGTTTCCATCAGTGTCAGCATGATGAGAAACTTTGCTCATCCCGCCGCTTTGGCTTACTGCATGACGACGCTCGGTGCAGGCATGATGAACAGCATTTTCAGTTTCTACTATGTGAAGCTGTTCTTGAATAAGTACAAGATATCAGAGGCAGCTTTCCACCAGTCACAGGTGAGCTTTTATATATTTTAACTCGAACTTTACTGATTAAACCTATTTATATATAACTTTTCCTGAAATCAATGGAGTTTAAATCATCTACAATCACTATAAACTCTGAAAAACACCAAAACAGCTTGTGGGAGGGACCCTGCACTTTTTTTAGCCAATCAGAAATGGCCGTTGCCTGTCAGTCATTTGTTGTAATTGTCATTCTGACAAGGGATTGGCTGGCTTTTGTTTGCAGGTGGAGAGTGGGCGGTGTCGGAATGTTGATAATAGTTTTTCGGATTCAGTGCATTACATTTTAGCAT